>JAMKCH010029046.1:0-17536 GCA_023653785.1 Ophioderma brevispina
TTTGTGTTTTTGACGTTTTTTACCCTTTTTGCAGTTAAGTGTTAAACACAAAATAAGACACTTTGTAGCGCGGAAAAGCACACTGTCGTTCGTCGTCGTCATAGTCATCATCATCGTCATAATCATCTACATTCATCACATCATCTCCCACATGAACTCCACTACTGTTTAATTCATTCCTATATATTAACCAATGCAGAAGGTGCGCCATGAATCTTTTGGAAGTTTTCTTGGTTCATTGATAACACGTTTAATATATTGTCCTGTAACATAATGGAAGTTTATTGATTATGCGTACTATTTATTTATCAATTTAGAAGAAACACCCACTAAATTCAAGCCTTTTCCTTCCTATATGGACGACTTTGAGCTCAATTATGCTACGAGTACATTTATTGACCACTACCTAAGTTGACCGATGTTCATTTTCCATGCAATGACGTCAGCCATTCAATATGTTTATTTTATGGGCCATATGAAATTTCGTTGTAATAGCTGTTCATAATACGAAGTTATGAGTGAGCAAATGTAAAATTAGATGTTATTTTTCACTTTGCAGACACAATCTTAGCAACAGTGTTGGAACAGACGGATCTTTTTCCCGATTATTTGCCGTATTCTGTTAAAGGATATATAGGAAATCATGACAACTTGGGTTGGGGCTTGGAGCATTCTCTATCAATACACCCCTCCCTATACCCACCAAATCAAGGTGGTTCTTGTATTCTTTTGGGTTGGAAAGAACAAAAATTCAAGATTCAACATTGTCCAGGGGGGAGGAGGGGGGCATTTGAAGTAGGCCTAGAAAAGTGTTTCCAAACTTTTGGCTAAGATTGTAGTTTCTTTGGCTTGAGCGAACTAGGTTGAATTTATCAGTTCATCCAGTTTTTATTTTTGAAGTCTCTTTCTTTTGCAGATTCTACTTCTGAGGTTTAGTAGATGGCCTGAACAGTCTGTCCCCTTTAGTGAAACTGGATTGTCTTTACAGAATCTCTAGAAAGACTACAAGATCTACTAGGCAAAGTCATCTTAGTTGTATTCTTCTCATTGTCTTTTCTACAATGTCTAAATCTGTTGAGGATGGGCAAAATCATAGGCCAAAAACAAGATCTGTTTGGAAAATGATGTCTTAGAAGCAAAATTGATTTTTGACCACTTTGCCACAAATCAGCAAAATCTTTTGATCCTGTAACATGAGAACGAAGAGTATCACTCTAGCCTTTTTTATAAGTCATGTTACCTGTCACTTTGATTTTGGATTTCTTTATTCTTTCTACCAATTTAGGACAGGATCTAGAATTTGCCGAGTGATTACCACTGCAAGTCACACATTTAGCAGGGTTCCTACAATTTGGATCATTGTGGCCATCTTTGCCACCACTTTTCACAAATTCTGACCTTTCTACAATACGTCTTAAAGTGGCCCAAACGTTGACATTTAAAAAATCTTGTAGGGTAGGATGTAAATCCTCTACTTGCACCTGAGGTAACCCACTGTTACCGACTTGGGTAAAGTTAGCGCATTTGAAGGTAAGGATTAAACGTACCCGACTGATTTTTTACCATCTCTGTAATCATAATTATATGGAATATGGGTGCCATTTTGAGATGCCAACCCACTCAAAAATTTCCTCATCAGAACAATTCTTAATATCATGGCATTTAATTACACCTTCTTAGAGTTAGGAGTTCTATGAGGAGTAACTCTAACTGGAACTTGGGCAAGAATGGTAGTCAATTTGAGGTTATCCGACTGAATCTCCGGTCAACCTCCACCAAAATATCCCCAGACCTGAGTTTCTTAAAATTTCTCACATTGCCAGCAAAGCCTTCAATACCCTGGCTTACAGGGCCAAAAGGGGGGAAAGATTTTTGATAGGTTGTTATCATCAATGCCTTCAATCACTAAAAAGTGAGGCCAATAAACATCAACTACAGGATCCGGATCACAATCTCTTTAAGTAACAGGATTTTTGTAAGGTTGTTGTTGAGATTCAAAATGAAAAAGTCTGAGATTCATCTCCAGGCTCCACACCCCACGGAGCCCAAGGGGACAAATACAGTAAGTGGCAAATCATAACTCACTTATGCCAAGGGATACCCGGAGGGAATAATCAAGGGGAAAAAAAAAGAAAAAAAAAAAAAAAAAGGCGCCTCCTCATTTGACCTGTTAAGCAGCCTCCTGCTAAAGGCCCAGGACGCAATTACGAAACAAGGGAACATAGTACCCAAATGTGTCTCCAATAAAAACAATCACCAGCATAATGAGTCTTTAGAGGCAAGACGCCCCCAGCCGGTTGGTTGAATACAGGACTAAACAACCCTCGTTCTTAGGAGAATTTGAGGCCAAAGCAGGTGTGTTATTCCACTGCACCGCAGCACAGCATCACCCCAACTGCCGGACCTCTCATCCTCCGACACGAGTCGCTCCTCATGGCAAACAAGTTGTCCCTTTTAGTCGCCTTTTACGACATGCGGGGAAACACATCGGGCCATTCTTAACCCGAAAACCCGAAGGGGGGGACTTTTAGTGTTGAGTTACGTTCTTTTGTTTGTCAACCTCGTTTGAAGCTGTGCGCTTGTAAAAACACTAAGGACTAATACATTGCCAGTTACAGACCTCTAAAACTGACTCATTACCAATGGAGAACCAGCGCAATGGACAAACAAAGGAACAGTGATTGGCGCTCTTTTCTGAGGTGTCCTACACCCACATAGCAGGCTATATTGGAACAACAATGGTCCCCATCGGTAATCTTGGCATCGGCATTATGTGGGTGGACTTGATTGGTCCTTTATTGGCTCTCTACACCAGAGCACAATTGAGACCATTATAGGAAAAAACTCTAGCCAAGCGATGTTTTGAATGAGACTTATAAAAATTTCTTCTTGGCCATATCGGATCATGAAAACCACGTCCATTCAGAAAGAAAACAACCAAAACTTTTCTCCACTCGCATCCGTAAACAACTGTAAACAGGCCCGTACGCGGGGGGGGGGGGGGGGGGAGGGGGTGCGATGGGGTGCGGGTTTTTCGCACCCCCAAATTCCGCAAAAGGCCCACTTTTCTTGTTGTAATTTTTTTGAGATAAAGGTCCAAAAATTGATAGAAATTTTGGCATGAAAGTACACTTTTTGTGATGATGAAATGTTAAAAATAGGGCCAGTTTTAGGGGGGTTTTAGGTCCACTTTTACAAAAGGTCAACTTTTTAGGAAAAAAAGGTCCACTTTTTCTTAAAGTCCGCACCCCCCCCCCCCCCCAAAAAAAAATCCTGACTGTAAATCTTAGTTCCTTGACAAATTGAATCAGGTAGTATAATTGCCGAACCATTGAAACTTGACAGAAAATAAGCCGATCCTTAAATCGGCCTTAGCCCCTTTGGAAAGTTTCACTTTATGCCACGCTTTCTTAACTCCACAAACAGTAATGCCTCCGTCACCCCACATCTTTACCCAATCTTTACCATGATCGATGAACACCAAATTTACAAAGATTTATAGCCTTGAGGACTCTTCTACATGGAACTACTGTTCAATATAGTCACCATGTCTTTCGATCCATTACGCCACGGTTGAACCCAAGCATCAAATCCGGTTTGGAAATACTTCCTAGGCTTAATTTTAGCACTCTAAACATAACCTTTCCTATTCCATAACTTACTGAGGGACTTCAACCAGATCTTTAAAATCTCTAAAAATTTATAATAATCATTTTTTATATATTTTCAGATTGAGTGTGCTTATTTAACCAATTGATTCTGAAGCTTTAAGCAAAGAGCAGCCATGGCATGTTTCTGCGAAAGAGGGTCTGCACACCGATGGAATTCATGGACGGCTTTAAACTGTGTATGGGTGACGTCTGTGGTGGAATCAGCAACGTTTGGCGTTGGGTAAAGAATTTCAAAGAAGGGGGAGAATGATATTTCAGACAAACCTAGGTGTGGCAGTCCATCAAACACCACAGTCACAGGATGACAACCTTAAAAGTGCTGATGTGTTAATCAGAGCAGATAGATCATCAGAGTCCAGGGACATGTGATGAATTGGAGTTCTTAGGGATCAGTTACAAACATTAATCTCTGACTTGGAATATTCAAAAGTTTCTGCTGAGTGGGTACCCAAGCAGTTGACAGCAGACAATAAACAGGGCGAGTAGAGGTGTGCCAAGAGCTCCTGGATGCATTTGAAGCCGAGGGACAAGATTCTTCCAAAATGTGGGGTTCCTGGAGATGATGAGACAGGGCATACTGTATGACCCAGAGAGTAAGGGTCAATACAAGCAATGGCGCCATAGCTTTTCACCACGTCCCAGGAAATTCAAGGCTTCCAATCGACTCAGAAGGTCATGGCTACAGTGTTTTGGGACCAGAGGTTGGTTATTCTCACAGACTTCTTGCCTGAGAGTCACACATTCCACAGTGAAAGATCGGAATTACACTTCGAGCTGAGGGGAAGCCATCAAGGAAAGTAAGAGACCTACCTAAAGACATCCATTCCATACAGCTCCATCATGATAATGCAAGGCCACACACGTCACTTTTCACACCCCAGGAATGTAAAAAGGGGTGATCTGTGATACCTCGTCCCACATACAGTCCCTGACTTGGCACCTTCAGACTTCTGCTTGGGCCAATGAAAGACAGTCTCTGTGGTTACCCATTTGAAGGCTGATGAAGTCAAGTCATCTGTTAATTCAGGGCCAGAAGCAATCTCCAGAGTAGTTCCAAACCGGTTTGATGGCTTGTTTCACGGTGGCGTATTGCATAGAATCATGGTGACTATTTTGAACAGTATTTCCATGTAAGAAAAGTCTCAGCTATAATCTGTTGTCCATTGGTCGTTCATCGGATATTATAAAGAATTTGGTGACTATGGAGGCATTACTTTTTGTGATCCCCCTCGTAAATCAGATGAGACGCCATAGGAAAGCTCTTCGCGGCTCTACTGTCACGACAAACAAATGACAGTGAACCTACTAATGATTGAAAATTCTTTCAATGCAATCTCCAACTCCAAGCCTTTACCCCTTCTCCTTAACTTTGCCCAGCTTATCCTGTGGAATTGAGACTACTTGACGAAATGAATCAATTTCTAGCCCTAAAAACACCACTTAGTTGAGGGCCCATCGATTGTTCTGCAGCCAACGGGACACCTAAACGACTGCACTCCCCTTCAACACTACCACTAAGCGACTACAAGAAAAGGGACTAGACTCCTCTGCAGTCCCTCTAGAACAATAGTCATCGCGTAGTGCAGACACTACAGAAATAGACCGCATGCCTAGCAACCCACAGTTAAGAAGTTTTTTCAATAGAGCCGGTGAAAGAAGCAGGGATGGATTGGTAGAAGTATAACAGCGGATTCTATATCCGCTTTCGCCATCAATGCGCCCTTCCCTATTCTCATAATCAACAAATTTACTGCATCCTCACAGGTGGAGTATTGAACCACAGGCACACACCTATAATACCATCATTAACTGAGTCGCCATCTGGTGAAAGGTGATGTATTAGCCTAATTTTCCTGTTCTCCGCTTCGCCTAAACCAATTGGGGACACAATTAAATTTTTTAAAGGTCTAGTCTTAAAGGTGCCCTGGCCCGAGCGCATAATGGCCTACTCCCCAGAACCCCAGATTTTTAGCTCGGCAAGTGGTTGACATTTTGGTATCAGGATCAAGCTACTATTTTTTCCTCATTTACCCGTGAAATCTTCGGGTAATGAGTTTGGTTTGGGAGTTATGAGTGTAAGTGTACTCCATTTTGGTCGCCAATATTAATTTTACCACGGTACTCTATGGGACTCCCAAAAGCACGTTTCTAGCTGTCACATGAAGACGGTTGAAATATAGGCGCAAACTTTAGATTGGGGTTTTGGGTGAAGGTCATTCTATTAAGATAAAACCTTTATATCCTTGAATAGGTTCCTCCCCCTTTAAATGGTCAGACATTCTGACCCATATTAATCTCCGTTCGAGTTCTTAAGGCTAGCTCAGGATCTCTAATGCTGAACTTCGAAGTTTGGAGCAATCTCTAGGGGAACGATTCCCTTACACCCAATTGAAACCAAAACTAAAAAATAAAAAAAGGCAGAGGTCCCGGTATTTATTGACACAATGTTCGTCTTTGACCTACTATCCTGGCAAACAATGCCTGAACCCATGTTATTGCCAGACAGTTGCCAATTACTCAACCCTTTGCCCTGTATGTGCCTCCTCGAATAATCCAAAAGTTTCTGCAAAATCAACCAAACTGCCTTTAAATTATTTGATCTTTTTGAGCACACAACCCCTAATGGACTAGCAATAGGGTTTATAGGAGACATCTCATACCAACTGACTAGGCATTAACCACAGGCTTTTCAAATTAATATACATGTTCATAACACTTTGCTCACCAGCAATCTCCTAGGCTGACGCACATCCCCACTGTCGCTGTAGCACCAGCTCCAAGCACACCAGAAGTATTAGCAGCTCCCGTCAACACTCCTATGAAGATTGGCTTGCTGTTTTGCCGACAATCGGTAGGTTTCACTACAGAAGGCGCTGGTTGTATCTCCCTCCTATACCACAGATATGAACTCCTTACTATCATCAACAGAATACAGATACGTGGAATTTGAAAATTCTGAGGCAGAACTCGCTCCACTTACTGCCGATTGCGATGCAGGCTGCGCACCACTCACTGCCGATTGCGATGCAGGATGAGCCACCACTTACTGCCGATTGCGATGCAGGCTGAATACACAGTCCCTTTAACCCGTCTGTAAGATGATGAAGGGATTGCGTAAGTCGCATTTCCAATAGATTGCGTCATCACTCGAGTCGCCGAATTTTGCACCACACCAACTAACACGTAACAATACTGCTGGATAAGTATTAAGGCGAAGCGTGCCTTCTTTTTCGAAACACGTTGCGAATATTCGAACCCAAATTCTTACTGTCATATTCGCAAGACCTGTTTGAGATAATTTCTTAAAATCACACTTGTTTATTGGCGCTTCTTACCAAGTGAATAGTTGAGAAGTTCAGTAACGCTCAATATCTAGGCACAAATCATTTTTTAAATCGTTCAAATAGATGATTTTAAATCAACTAAGTGAAAGAGTATGTTTTCAACATGAAAAGAAAATGAAATTAAGATAATATGTCACTGATTAACCCATAAAAGATATTTTAGCTCCGGCTACCAAGTCATGATCCACACAGTGAGAAGCTGCGTCCCAATGCCTCACCACATATTGCATGGTATTAGCTTGGGTTGCCAGTTCAAATCCAGCAAGACAATGGAAGGTTCCAATCCAATGTTTGCCACCTTTAATCCTGCCTGGACAGTCCGACAGTGCAGGACAATAATGAGGTTGCCAGTTTGGGAATGGCCCCAGATTCACATTAATTTTTGATGGCTATAATTTGTTTTGGTACTAAGATAGGGAATAAGATACTGCTTGTACAGGGAAATAATTGCTACTATCATGACAGCGCGCGGCACACAGGGGGGTTTGGTGGGGGCATATAGTAGGGTCAAGGTCGTTAAACAATTTTGCCAAAATGCATTAATTTTTATTTTTGGTTTTATTTTATAAATAACCAAAGGTTAAATGATTTTCCAGAAATGGCTCAATCGAGCCCAATAGCTATAGTCCAATAATTGTGTGGGTCGAAATGAATTTTGACCCCACACAAATTGCAACAGAACACTTTTGGTGTTAATATACTCCTGAAATAGTCCCAAAATCATATATTAAAAGTTTTCTACCAAAACACACCTAGTGGAACATGTAGAAATAAGGGGGCAGCGTTTGTACAGGGGTAAAAAATTAGAATTGTTCGATTGATTTAAATATGTACCAATTTTTGGGCTACTCCTAAGGTTTAAAAAAAAGGTATAGTGTTGCCCTATCTACGCGTATAGTTTAGACAATAGCTCATAACAGTTTTCAGGAGTCCATCCTGGGGTAAAATTCATAGAATGGTCCGATTTTGATCGGACTGGTTTGTAAACTGTTAAATTTGTCCCACTAATACGTAAATGTAATAGATTCTTTGTTGAACTTTCTATATAAGATTACAGACTATGACTAGTGAACCCCCATAACCAAACTGTAGCCCCCAGTCACATTTTGCGTTCAATTATGCAACGAATATTTAGATGGTGCAACCAGTTATTTGTCGGGTTCGGTCCATTAGACGCACATTTGACACCATTTTATAACGAACGGATATAATCTGAAATTTACCCCATTGTGACCTTGAACCTATTTTGATCCATTACTACAACCTGCAGATATGGCACCTATACCTTTTTTAATCCTGGAAATGTAACGAACACTTGACATACTTTTCGACGCGTTTTGATCTTTTCATATTTTGACGCCTGTATCACCTTACCCCCTTAAATATATGTTCCACCCTTTGATTTTAGTAGACTTGTGATATGTTGTTTTTAAAGGTATTTCAATACATTCTGTTGGAATTGATTCTGTTGCAATTAGTGTTGGGTTTTAAGGCAGCATCATTCTATTTTGACTGGCCTACTACATGTAAGTCAATCTCTAAATAGATTTTTTGTCTATCTTGAGACATTTTTGTCCATTCAGAAATGCAGCCTTTGTCAGCATATCCAATAAAAAAGTGTGGGAAAAATGGAAAAACTCCAAATAAAACCCACAGCCTATGAAAACAACTTTTTTTGTTGTATTAATTACTAATATTAAATATTATTTTTTGATATTATTTGCTATGCTGATGATGGATTCTAGTGGTGGTGGTGGTGATGGTGGGGTATGTGGTAGTCCGAATGTTCTTTTTTTGTATTTTTTTAAAAACTATGTACAATTAAATTTACAAATATACAGTGGCGTAGCACAGTTTTTTTCGGGGGGAAAGGGGGGCACATATTTTTCAGGGTTTTCCATGGGGGGTCAGCATATATTACAAATTTTGTTAGATATTATATGCCTATGTAAATCACAATTTTTCAGGGGGGTGCAAGAGGGGGCGATTCCCCATAGAAAAAAAAGGATCTGCCCCACCCCCCCCCCCCCCCCCCTGGCTACCATCACTGCAAATATTCCACGCTATGCAAAGTAACCTGCCAGGGCAGCAAGCCCAGCTAGTTAAGCAAAAAAAACAGCGCCTCATTTTCTTTACATTTTTACTTCGAATTTTTTTAAAAAAAATAAAATTCGGTGCTGCGAAATGGGCCTGAAACCCCCCACCCCCCAACAAATGCATATCAGTTTTTTTTTTTCACATTTCTTCAGCGACAAACCTTTTTAGTGGCCTAAGCATAATGCAGGCGCCCTAAGCACGCACCTAATGCCAAGAAAGAAATTTATAATACAAGTAAAAGCAAGATTAAAGGATTTTGTGTTTAGGCTACAAAACCAAAAACCTTAAAAAATGTCCAACAAACAATCACACAATGTAAGGAAAACATTTTACGGCGCAATATGTTTTCAAAATCCCAAAGGAAATCATATATTCCTATATTATCACCTGCGGTTTGGTTAATAATAGAGAAGAGGTTGTGATTAATGTTGAACTTTAGGTATTTGGGTATCCCTTAACAGGGATCGGGAAAAATAGGTTTTAAAATCAATATGCATGCAAACAAAATTTTCTAGAGAAAGACAGAAGTTTTAAAATAAGTAATGCTTCATCACCATCGCCGCCATCATCAACATCACCAATCGCTGCCATCATCATAATCACCATCATCGCCGCCGCCATCATTCATTATAATCATCAAATTCATCAACCAGAAATGTAACAAGTCTAAAAAACTAATGTTACTCTGAAACTTAACCTGTAAAACTAAAAAAGTTTGATCATTAAAAAAAGATTTTTAAAGGAAAATATTTGAAAATACATAACAACCCATTCAACCCTCGTTTGCTAAGGAACCCCTTCTATTTACAAAAACCCTAACGCCAAACCCCCCAGCTACCCGCCTACAAAATCTAAGACGGGTAGTTCCTTAATTCCACTTTTAACGTAATGCTACAATTAGGCAACACCCCAGGGATTTCCCCCGCTTCCATCTCACGCAATGTGCCGACTGCCGACTGAAAAAAGTGCAATGGAGCTGTCAAAGTACTCACCAAATTTCACCTGTGCCTCACCATCGAAACTGCACAAATTCGGCATATAACGGTAAAATAAATTAATAAACTTTCATCGGTTGGGTGTCAGATTTTGTCGAATGACCGGGCAAGTTATGAAAAACGGGGTATAGAATTGATACATGATATACGATACGGGATAAAATCATAATGGCCGCCGCAACATCCGAGTAGCCCATGTGACGTCTATAGCGAAATAGCGCCGCCACAGATCATAATTCCTAGGTTGCTACAATATCTGACCATCGTTGAGCAATAAATTACCCACTTCAGCGGTTCCCAGACCACTCGAAACGCGTATTGTTAACCCGGTGGGCTCACTCAATCTGTGATACTGACCGTAATGATCGTTACCAAAATCGCGGACAAATATGGCACGCGAGAAGCGCACATAATGTGAAATGGTGAAAAAGAGAGGAAAACCCCTGTTGTAGTTTACAGTTTTTGCGTCAATCATGTATCACAAATACATATCCAATGGGATAGAACCACCATACGATGGGGAACCATTGTCATTATCCACCATGGCGTGCCATATTTGTCCGCGTTTTTTTGGCAAAGCTTGGTAACGATCATGCGGTCAGTGGTGCCGGTTGGGTGAGCCCACCGGGATTGTTAAATGGTCGTAAAACTTTGCTTAGAAATTTACCCAACTTAAATTTCGAAAATCACTCATCACGAATAAATAAGTGGCAGATCCCCCCCCCCCCCCTTAGTTACTCATATAGGCCTACACTGTAAATGAAGTGTTTAGAAAGTATGGGCAAAAACATGATTAGGATTTAAAGGTGCGTGTTCCGATCGTCTTTGGGACCCCCTGATTTAACCCGAAGGTATTATTGATTTTGGATATCAGATGAAAGGCCGTATTTTTCTCATTGTCGTCCTGAAATTTGAGCCCTCAAATCAATTTCATTATCAAGATATAAACAAGAAACCACCGTTTTAGTGGTTAACCACTTTTACTAGCACAGTATTGAATCGGACTTTGCAACATGCAGTATTGCGTCTAGCCAGCAAAACCGCAAGTTTGTTTCCCCGTACATTTTTGTTTGTTTTTTTTTGTGTTGGTTTTGTGATGGGGTGTAATGTGCAAGTGCCAGCTCTCATATCAAGTATAGAACACAATACATATAAATCGGAACAAGCACCTTTAAACATTATGAAAACAAAAGAAATGTATTTCTAGCAATGACGTAAAACAATATTGATGTGCTAGCAACTGTAACTAACATCTCAGTTTAATTGGGGTCATATGTCCCATCATCGTACCATTTCTTACGTCTTGTATAAATAATATCTTATCACAAGAAACTTGTTTAAAAGTTTAAACAGTTTATTCCCAAGTTAAACAAGTTGTTTTCGGTGAACTGAACAACTGTTGTGTTTAGTTCACTCGATTAACAACTTGTTAAACAACTTTAAACAACTTTTTTAAACTTTAAACATTTTTTGCAGTGTATGATTTTTTATATGCATGGTATCGTAATTTCCTGTATGCTCCGAGTGTTAATCGTTTCATTTTAATTTGCTTGGATGAGTTCACTGAAAGAATAAAAATATAATACGGTATTTTATTCGGGGGAAATGTTTTTTTTTTCAGTATGGTTTCAGTGAATATTTAATTACTCTTCAATCATACACGTTATCGAGAAAAATACTGACCGATTTGTTTCCTTATATGTTCGGTGTTGTTAGAGAGCCTCTAATTATTTGTGTTATTATAACAATACCTTGAAAAACACAAAAATGACATGAACTTTGAAAACATGGGCCTATAGAGGGAAATGATGATGAACCCAAATAAATGTACAATGTATAAAACATGGTAACACCCGCTAGTGGTAGTGCATGGCAATTACGATTACGTCCAGCGCTCCGAGTCACCTTTTGGTGGTCCGGACAAGCACTTGACTAGCCTGGAAAAATCAATCTTCGAATTCAATAGGTACACGAAAGGTTGATACCAAGCTAATTGTGAAGATTCTGGGACCAACTTCGTAACATAACTGCGAATATCAATCCAGTATCATGATTTTCCTCTGGCAGCAATCTTAAATTGTGTTTGCCAAAATTCTTAACTTTGTGGTTTCGAATTTTGGTTCGAATATTCGAAGGACATTACAAAGGAAACTGGACGGGGCCGCCTAATCCCCATCGGAACTAGAGCGAGCCACCGACGCAAGGGACTACCACTTACGGTTGAATTACTTGCAATGTTCTGATTACCATGCCAATCATCGATTTGAACGCTAGAACGTACAAGCTCGTACAGCATGTCCGTGGCACTTTGCTGATTAGTTACCGATGACGAGTTAAACTACGCATCGCCTGAGCTTGGGATCTGGTTTGTCTCGTCGGGCTTGATGTAGAATCGCCTGAGAGTCTCTTATTTTGAGAAACGGTGCTTGTTGGATTTCCTCTTTGTTCCGTGTTTACGTGCCCATGGTTGTAGATTAAGTTGATGGAAAAAGCAAGTACGTAGTACGCGGTTTTAGTAAAATGTGGAAACCCACATGCAAACCATACAACGGGCCGTCAACAAGCCAAAAGTTAAGCTGCTCGGTGATAAAACAATAACCATGTCGAGCTGCGTTGCGTTGATTGGATGAATACGAACTATCACCTGACCGGCGAAGGCTCAGACGATGGATGTGACAAAGCCAAAGCCCGCGAAAGTTGAGATAACTTTGTTTATGCCATGCAACCGTGGCCGTACAGGCATAAAACGCATTAGATTCATACTTCCCGATCAGAGCCTAGCATATCTGTGTTACAGACCTTGGAACTGTATTAACTCTCGGGAAACATAAACTAACCGGGTACTCTAAATCTAAAAGGACCAACCACCTGGTAACAAGGTCGTGAACTTCAGATCAATTTTCCCTTGCCTAGCGGAAACAGGCAACTGAAGCAGCTGCAGTGAAAAAAACGCGAATTAATTTCCACTCCAAAGTCTTCAAAATCGGACAGTGATCACAAGCGATTAAAACCAAGTTTTAACCAGCAGCTTGCTAAGCTTCAAGGGATGGACATTATGGATGATAACTCTGATAACAACGAGTCTTTACCAAACCCGTTCAAGAGGCTGTCAACAGTTTGAAGGTTGATGAATTCATCACCCATGCCATAGAAGAAGCCAGTAAACCAAATGCTGAACCTCTGTGCTGTGGTGGGTAATGTTGTCTACGTGGATTTTCCACAATTTTTTTGCAGATCGCTTAGTTCAGTAGCTGATGAAGTAATAGCCAACGTCAAACCTTCACTGGAGTGCATTGATAAGCGCATTGATTCCCGCATGGGTAAATAAAAAATGAGACCAAAAACAAGAAATGGAATCTGGATCGGTCGATCGTACATACAAGACGCGACAACATCAAATCTTCGGACTCGACTAGATCAAGGTGAAGATACCAATGAATTGGTTGTCAACGTCGCCAAATCCATCGGAGTTAACATTCCCACTCTGACATCAATTTAAGTCACCGGTGCCTTCCAATCTGGCAACAAACCCGCTCATCGATCGCCAACTTACAAGACGTGATACCAAAACTGCCATCATGAAATCTAAGACAAAACAAACTTAAAGCCATCAATGAAAGATCTAACAAGAGACCAGTCTTTATCTATGAAGACCTCACTGGCTTGAGAGCCAAACTTCTGAGAAGTGTAAAGAGCGATCCAACGTCAAGGTGCTACAACAATTGAACGGCAAGATCATTGCTACAATCCAAGATTCCTCCTCCACCTGACAAAGACAAAAAATCTTAATACCCAACCCAGATGAACTTATCAAACTTGGGTGGTCTGAAGAGAAGATCCGCGATGCAGGCTTACATCTCGAGCTCGATTAGGACAGGCTTGACCCAACAGACTTGAACTGCTACGTAGATCACAACTATTTTGCCAACCCACAACAGCCATTGTTATTGGTGGAGTCAACGTGTGTGGTCTACACAGAAGCAAACTTGACTTATCTGATTTGGAAGAGTACATTAAAGTTATGACATTTTTTTGCATTTTTTGAACGAAGTACTGCTTGCGCTACGAACATCGACCTTTGAAAGCAATTTTACCCCGGTTGTACATTTTTCCCCATGGATAAGCATGACAACTTCCCAAATAGTCCCAGTTTTGGTGGGATACACGGAATTGGTGTGTTTGTGAAAGACGACTTTGCCCCATACGTGACTATAATTGACAACTGTGTTTCAGAACAGTCCCTTCTTCTGGCTTAACTTTAACATTCCTGACTCAGATAGATTTGATAATTTAAAGGCTCTGTTTATTACCTATGAAGGTTCCGCTTCATGAATCAAAGTTCTTTGAGATCTGCGTCATATTTACTTCATATTAACTTGATACAGATAGTTTCTCTCTGCAAATCATCTGCCTCTTAGGAGCTTTTAATTCACGTCTGGTTTATTGAGTGATTTTTCTTACTTGACGATTGCTGGCTTTTACTGGTATTTTTTCCATGTATAATATCTGACTTTGATAAACAAAACAAAAATCTCAACACTAGGTCAAATCTGGATGATTTGGGTCTAGAAACAAATAGGTTTTAATTCTTCGACAAGAACATAAATACATGTCTTAAACTAATTGACACTTGCAAAAGTTTTGATTTAAAAATCTTAAATGGTAGATTGGTAATGTAAGAACACTTGGTAACTTTACCTTGTACGAGCAAATCCGGTAATAGCGTTGTCGATTATTAATAATGTCGTCTCCATTACTTGCCTTAATTAAAGATTTTTGTGTTGAGAATTTTGATCCAGGCCTTCTGATAAGCACAAAACTCCTTCGTGTTAACTCTGTGTTCTTCCAATCAATTTTAGACAGAACTATACTACCAACAAAAACAATTTGGAAAGCCACCTATGCCATTGTTCTTTTAGCAAACCAGCTGTAAACATCCTATTTGATATAAAAATTGAAAATCCACATGTTGGGATGACAGGTTCATACAAACAATGGGATCAAGAAATCTAACGAATATAAGCTAGTTTGGACATGTATACTAGGAGATGTTTTGGAAAAACTTAATGACATCAAGTTTGACCAGGGAAACAAGCCACATTCGATGAGACCTTTAGTGAAATACTGTGATTATTTGTCTCGCTCTCCAGCATGGAATATTGGGATTATCTTAATAAAGAAAAAACATGAGTTAATACAAAATTCCTGCTCATGGCTTCAACCCGCAAAACAGTTAAGAACACTCATAAACCATTGTTCAATAGAATTGCATTGATAAGCGTAAGGAGTTTATAGATTCAAGACAAGTTTGAAAAGTCCAACAAAGACTTGAAAGTAGCAGATTGTAAATTAGAATTAAAAGTACAAAAAAGTTATCAATCTACTAAAAAATTGTATTTTAAAAATCTCATACAGAATTAGATCATGAAACCATTCTGACCTCCAAAAAAATACTGGAATATTATTAATCAAGCTTGTAAGTACACCTGTGTCGAACAAGATTCCACTTGATGCCTAACCAACACTTCAGGAGCTTTAATAGAACCAATACCATGCTACTGGCGATTTTTTTCGATCCAGAAAATCAATCACCTCCATTAACGAGAAATCAAACGTCAATCACACACACTGAAATTAACCGATTCTTCCCCCTCAAGTTGGCAATCTTGTGCCCTGATAGTATTCATGATTCTCAAATATTGTCATCCTGAATTTCTCGCTATTTTTGGTTAAATTTTTTAACATATTTTGGTACTACTGGTATTGTTCCCAAACTTTGGTGTATCGGTACTATCATTCCAATCCTAAAACGAAGGCTCTCCATATGGATCCCTAAACAATTATAGAGGAATTACTCTCTTGCGTTGCATTGGTAAATTGTTTACTGCCATTATTAATTCCAGATTAACTAATTATCTCAATGAAAGAGGTAATTATTGCGATGAGCAGATGCCTGGTTATTTCAGAAATAATTTTTCTACAGTCTGAACCATACATTTTGTGACGAAAACCTTATTGAATATTTATTTAGTACACGTAAACAACTTTCCTGTGCATTTCGTTGACTCTCGCCAAGGCCCTTCGAACTTGTGGATAGACTTCCTTATGGTCCAAAATTATTGCAAAATGGTATTAATGGCAGACTATCATGACCGTCATTTATAACATTATAACATGCCAATCCGTGCGTCAAAATCAATTGTGAAGAAACAGGCCTCTTGATTGTCATATTGGTAGTCCGCCAAGGTGAAAACCTTCACCTCTCCTTTTTTCAATTTATTTAAACGACTTTGAACTCTATCTTAGTAAATATTACAATGGCCTATACGATATTAAGCATGATATTGCTAATAGACTTGGTGAATGATGATATTGAATCCTTCTTAGATTTATTTGTTATTATATGATGATGACAATAAATCTTGCAGAACGTCAGAAATAATGTCTTCAAAAGGGCCTTGATGCCTTAAAAATTATGCAATTTATGAATCTAATGTTAATGCAATAAAACCAAAATAGTTATCTTTTCCAGGGGCAAAACCCGTCGCAAACCATAATTCATTTTCAGGTGACACCAAAATTGATGTTGTTTGATGCCTGCACCCTATACTTACCTTGGGATGATCTTTCAATATAATTGGCAGTTCAAAAAGCTAAACAAACAGTAAGCCAAGCCAGGAGTGCAATGTTCTCTCTTCTTGCCAAAACATCTAAACTTGCTCTCCCTATTGACATATTTTGTGAACTTTTTGAACATAGACTGAGTAGTCCGCTTTCTTTATATGGTAGCGAGATTTGGGGATTTGAAAAAATAACCAATATATCTTTTACAGCAAACTTCCCTCCCGGCGTAATATTAGGGGTACTAAATATACAACTTCACTGTTTTTTTGTACGGTTAGGTTGCCTGAAATTTAATCTTGAAAGTACAAGTGAACCTGAGAATGATCATTTCGGACCCAAATTATCTTCATTTCTGTTCTGAAAACAACTCACTTTTCGCATTTTAACTGTTTGGGCAAACCAACCTTCATGAATATGCTAATAGACCAGACGAAATCCAGGAAAAGAAACCTTCATGAGGCAATTTTTTAGTAGAATGCATTTTGAAAACATTGTTTCTAGACTGATTTTTGTATGCTGATCACGCAAATGCCGTTGCTTTGCTGTATTCTTGAGTGCAAGGGTCAAAATCAAATCTAATTTCAAAAGTGGGGCCGCCAATACACTAATTTTGTCAACAAGATATAAATTCGTAATTTTCCACAGTTAACAGACATTAAACGTAATGCTTGTTCCCAACTTTTGCAACTGAGTATATTCACACAATTACTATACATAAATCTAGCCTCGGGATAAAATGGTGACGCAAATTCCAAGATGGCGCCAAATATCAATACAAAACTTAACAGCCTAATTTTAGGCGTAC
>JAMKCH010029047.1:0-27661 GCA_023653785.1 Ophioderma brevispina
TCTTTGATCGGAAGTTGTAAGACAATTCCTCGCATATAAATAACGGTATTTAAATTCCTTCACCCCCCCATTTCAAAACATTGCCACTGTTCCAAACCAAAAGATTTTATCAAATTACAAGCTCTCTGGTTTTACCAAGAATATAATAAAGATTTGTTTTAGAAACTGCAATGAACTAAACCCTGATTGGGCGAAAGTCCGGGAGGAGAATGGGGCAAGTCCCGCCATCATTTCATTACAGAGACTTTCGCTTATCAGTCATAAAGCCGTCTTGGCCAATTTTAATTCCAAATACCTCCAATCTGAAATATTTAGTCAAAATGCAGTGGCGTACTACAGAGAAGTGGCAGGGGAGTACCCTCCCAGCGACCACTTTCAGAGGCATCCGAAAGTTGCTTGTAAACGTAATAAAATGTTTGTTAAAAAAATTTTAATTTCATTTGTGTATAATTGCATGTTAGTACATTAAAATCCTAACTTGATTTCACCTATTCGCCCTCCTTATCCTATAGGCCAATTGGTCAGGATTTGTATTAACATTTAGCACGGAGCCGAAAATATTTTCACACTAACCCTCGTCATTCACCATGCCCCGAAAATAATCCTACTACCTACAAACCATTTCGAAATTTAAGAAAACCATTTTAACCAAAATGCAATGCCATGAATAAGCTGGTGATAGAATACGTTTTATGGTGGCCTAACTTTCAGTTCCTAGTTAAACATTTATCAGTTTTTACATGTAATTTGGTTTTAAACGACTCACATTTAACTTCTTTTATCAAGCTAAAGTACAATCTACATAACTGTAGCTCCATACAGGCGTTCCTTTTTTAAAATAAGATTATCATCTTTTTCGTAAAAACTACGCTATCCCCCTGCCGCCCCCTCCCCCTGGGTATTACGGTTTTACGTTGCGTGCTCCGCCTTTGAAATCGGGACTTTCTTATCGTACAGGTAGTGAATTCGACCATTATCGTCTGTGATGTTGTGTATTAAACGATCCCACCCAAGTTTACGCTCAATGTGCCCAACTTTCACAATTGCAACACCCCGGAGATTTTACAGGTATTTTATCTAGTTTCTATTACTACTGCCCAACGATCTAGTTTCCCCTCGTCATTGCCCTACGGTTGTTTTTCTGAACGTTTATCACCGGCTTGTGTCCTTGTCCAGATGTATAATAGCATCACCGCCCCGCAAAGAGCCCTGTGTTTACGTTTTGCGCAAGCGAATCCTAAACAATAGAACTAGGGAGGGGCATCGTTGGCATACGAGCCATATTAATTAGTATTAATTCACTAGGAAACTAACACTGTTTTGTCAAACATATTCAAAACATTGGGGAAAATAAATAAATTGTAATCTCACACCATCTCCGGTCGAATTCGAGCCAGCTTGCGGCTGCTGTTTGACCTTTTGGTGTTTGGACTGGATTGGTTGTGTAAGGTATTTTGTTGTTTCAAGTAGCACTAACCGAATTCACTTGAGCTGTGGACGTATTCGCAGTACTCACACTTGCACTCGCTGCTACAGAATTTCCCGGCAAAACTATTCCACTGCAGCCTGGATTTGAAACTGATGCATCTCGGGGAGCAGATACTCATGTTGTTTACCTGACTATTTCCGTCAAACGGCACTTAAACCTGATGCTCGCTCCTGATCTCTGTCAGTCTTGGAGTTGGCTGTCTTGTCGTAGATTTGCCGCGGAAGCCTTGCGCTTTGTTCCCCTCTTCCGGCCCATTTATTGTACAACGTTTTGATCGAAGACTGCAATCTTTCCTTGTTTCAGTTCGCAAGAATGCTAGTAACAGCCTACAGAAATCTTGATAAACGGTGCTGTTTGCCCACACTAAATGAAGGGTAACCATCTAAACATAAGCCTCCGACCACGCAGATGATTTGAAAAATAATTGACATGAGGCAACTCCAAAAGCCGTCCTGCACACCTATTGAACAGATGAGTTATGCATCTAGAATAGGAAAACCGATCTATGCGAGTGCCAAACCACCGACCTTATCGGACACAGAAAACGAGCTAGCGCAAAGCCCTTGGCCCAGGCACGCGAAAGGAGTAAAATTAGCATAATGCTAAACAATGAGTTCTCAGCAACCACACGCACCAACACATTATTTCGACAGAGGGCAAACTTGTTTTCTTTCGATAAACTTCATAAAACATTATTATGGTAAGATGAATAAACAATTTGTTCACCGTGCCACTTTAAAGCAAGTTGTCATTGTTGTTATTTTGTTTTCTTTTTTTTTTTTTTACCCCTCGTGTATTAGAATAATTAACATAGCAAAAGCTTGATTGATCAACATTGTTCTTACCTTGGTACTCGTACTCTGTTGCAGGGGTTGCCGAATCAGACAAGATTACCACAAAATTAACCACTGAATCAGGAGAGATAACAACAAAAATAACAACTGAATCAACTGAGATTACCACAGAGTTAACCACTGGGTCAGAAGCGATTACCACAAAGTTATCCACTGAATCAGAAGAGATTACCACAGCGTTAACAACTGGATCAGAAGCGATTACCACAAAGTTAACCGCTGGATCAGAAGAGATTACCACAAAGTTAACCATTGGATCAGAAGAAATTACCACTAAATTTACCACTGAATCAAAAGAGATTAAAACAACGTTAACCACTGAATCAGAAGAGATTACCACAACTGAATTGGAGACTACACCGGCGACAAGTTAATATCATGTTTACAAAAGTGAAGTCATTGTTGAAAGAGTTTTTACAATATGCTTTCTTTTCCACAGAAATTTCAAAGCAGGACATGTGAAATTATCAAGAATAAACTGGTCATTGAATGATCATTTAAAGGCACTATCGGTGATTTGCCAAATCAGAAAAATGAAAAAATTATCAAAATCAGTTTTTTGCATGTTTATAACAAGTAGAGGTGTCCTAACATACCCTACAAGTTGAAGATCAAAAGCAACCTAATAAGGACAAAACAAGGTATTTTAGTCATTACTGTCCGTAATTGAATGGAGGTTCATATCTTCGGATATAAAATAACTAATGAGAATTCTACTGACTTATCCTTCACTTTTATTCCTGCATATTTCATTTCAAATATTTTCACTCTTTCGGGTGAATCACTGATAGTGTCTTTAAAGTCATCATTTTTTTCTGTAGAGTTCTTATGTTTTGAGTAAATAAGCCCAGATTGATGTGAGTTGAACAGTTGTGAAGATTAATAAGTAGTTAGAAAAAATAATAATTTGTCAATATGTTATTTATCTCAATCACATATTTAGTTATTGGAAGGTAGGTCATATGCGGATTATCCGGAATAAGGTCGACATCAAATGGTCATCGTGTATGTTGTTTGTTTGTTTGTTTGTTTCGTTTGTGTTTTATTTGGATTTTATTGTTATTAATTCACCATATTGGCCCTGAATGCAGGGAGTGTGGAATTTAGATTAGAGAGCCTCCGGAGATGTTTTTGGAAGCTGGGGCAAATACAGGCACTGAAAAAGCTTCGAATCAAGTAGTTAATGCATTGATTTTACCGTGCAAGGTCTGCATCGATGCGATAATACTGTGTTAATTCCTCCATTCGCTCAAAGTTTTGCGAAGTCCTAAAATTAACCCTCATCCAACGGTCGTGCGGGTGGAGTGGGGGTGGGTTGCCAAATATTGTCAGTATTTGCTTACAGTAACATGATACGTAATATAAAGTACCATTTTTGGGCATTTTACACAGTAAAGCATAGGAAGGTAGCAACCACCGCCTACCTTGCCACTTTGACGGTGACGGGACACCCTGACCTCCCTGGAGGTGGTACCTCCATTTTACGGGTATTTTGCAAAAACGTACAGAAGAAAAAATAGAAAATACTGTATTCTACACAGACCAGAAAAGCAGTCAAGCACAACTTCTTTTATATAGGGAATAAGGAAGCGGTGTAATGCTTGCATGAACACTGGTAATGTTAATTGACTAGTAAGTACCCGAAAAACTATTTTAGCCTATTAACGAGCTGCGAAATTCACGCAATTTGCATATTTTTGAATAGCTTATCAAAACCTTGACATAAGTTAAAAAAAAGCAAGTACAATCAAAATTTGTCTAATTATACGTAATACCAAGTTTCATGATGATATGTGGTAACCTTTAATATGAAAACGTACAGAAGAAAAAAATAAGAAAATACTGTCTTCTACCAACCAAAAAGCATTCAAGGATCCTTTCCTACCTTAACAACATATGCTTGAAATAAGAACATGAAAATATCAAGACATTGATCAGACACCAATCAGATCGATCATATGTTCCATTCCACAGTTGTGATTGCGAAGTATGTTTTTTTTTTAACTTTTGTTTTGTTTTTGTTTGTTGTTTTAATTCCCTTATATTCTTAACAGTAAGATAACTAAAATATTGATTGATAAACATAGTGATACTTTGATATTCCGCTGTAGGTGTTATCAATGTCTCAGACCGAATATAACCATGGGATTACAACCAGAGATTACAACGGGCGAGACTTCCCGGACGACAAGTTAGTCTCAGTTTATGTGAAGTGGTCATCTAGGTCATTTTGAAAAAGAGTATTTGAAATGTCTTTTCTAAAGAATGCGTGTTTACTCAATGAGGTTGATGGAGGAATGAGCCAGCCTGGGGGGGGGGGGGGGTGATAATATTAAAAAATGCAATTGCGTGAATTTCGGACTCATTATATGTGTACTGCTCAATAACTCAAACCTCCCCCCCCCCCCACCGAAGAAAAATTACAGATTGTTGGCAAAATTTGTTTTAAAAATCAAAATTTGGGAAGTTTTCACCCAAAATTTCACTTGACCCCCACAAATTGCACTTTGCCCACCCCCGTTTGCCCCCCCCCCAGAAAAGGAAGTCTAATTGGTTACAAATGGCGGCTAATCTAATAACTCTAATACTATATGTGTTAATGCTTAAAGCCGTGTTTTCGTTTACACTTGTATTAGCCCTTCAACATCTAAGGGACGAGATCCGTAACTCAATCGGCGGGCGTTTTCCGGTTCTACCCGGTTTCCCCAACTCGGTTCATTTAATCCGCTAAATCTTCGCTGAATTAGTTAATTAGAAAGCGCCCGCCAGTTGAGTAAGGATTTCATTCCCTAACATGTTTACCTCTGACTAAAAACTCAGATGTGTTTATGAGTTAACACGTAGTATCAATCCATTTTACGAATGTTGTTCAATTATTATTCCAGCATCAAAATATAAACACTCGAACTCGTGTGTTTTTTTAATTCAACACCGTTTTTGACTGAATAGGTTTATTGTTAGGTAATTCAGAAATGTAGTTTCAAAACGCCTAAGGGTGGACACTCGGAACGATAGATCATAGGATGATAAAGATTAATGACAGACAGGCATACATTCGAAAATACGGAAAATAAAGATTAAAAAATCAACATAATGGCCTATTTAGTTTGTTTGTGTTATATCCAATTTTGGCACATTTTAAAAATAGTACACCTTCAAGATTGTTCAAAATTGATATATACCTGAAAATGATAAGGGGGAATGGCGTCAGTTACTTTTGAGAGAATCAAATTGGTAGTTTTCTAAATTTTCTGAATTCTCAAGATTCGGACTTTCGTTCAATGTTATGGTTTGATCGGAGCGCACAGCATCACACCGAAAGACGATTTTTTATGTTTCGTATTGTTTTTCAAGCACTACTTGTTTTTCATGTTTGCAAGCGTAATATTTAAGAATTACAAACACTAAATTTAATTTTAGACTAAAAGTGACCATTTACAGATATTTTTTATAATTAATAGACATAGATAAATTTAGAATTAGAAAACAATATGCAATCATTAAATAATTTAATCTGGATTAAGTAAAAACAATTAAAAGCTTCTGGACCTTTATTGGCCTATTCTCTTTTTGTCATTTTGCGAGGTTTGCAAACTTGTGCCCCCCCCCCCACTTATCTCAAAAACGGTTTGACCTATGAGACATACTATGATTCTAGATGAGAGGATTTTCGTATAAAAACCTTTAGTCTGTTTTGAGTTACAGTGATTTTTGTAGCCACCGCAGCAAAAAGGCGAGAGAGTTTGAACGGTTGCCATGGCAACATGGATATAAATTGTAAACGCTCTCATAGGATAACAGATCATGGCATAGTAATTGTTTAAGAAAATTAAACTATGCTTCAAATAAACTTTCTATTTTTGAGATAAATGGGGGAGGGGCAAAAGTTGTCATTTTGATTTTATTGCTTGGTGTCCGTGACCTTTGACCCCTGTAATTAGCATACCGGAGGTTGATATGATCCGAGACAAATATATTGAAAAAGGCCATCATACCGAACATTTGGTATATACATGTTGATTCAAAGCAGAAAAACATATGCTGTGATTGCAATAATCATAATGTATGAAAATGACGCCATGTCCCCCTTAAGCTCAAATTAACGCCCTATGGGGAACCACAATTATTTTATATTAAAACCCGTCCGGAAGTGATTTTGCATAAAAAAAATGCATCCAACTCGTGCGGAGACTTGCTTGCTTACAATCGAGCATTAACATTTGAACGGAATGTCCAATTTAAAAAAAAAAAAAAAAAAAAAAAAAACAGGGCAAAAGGAAAGCTGAAATTCTTGTAGCTTACTCAAATCTTCCAATATTAAGCTAGAGACTCAATTTGTTAATGTGTGAAAAAACATAGGACCTCACCCCCCCCCCCCCCCCCTACACTGGCCCCACTAAAAATTACATGGATATCTTTAGTCTCATATGCAAAATTAAAGATCTTGGGAACATGTAAAAAATCATAAAATGAATGTTAGCATATAGCTGACTGGTAATTGGCATGAAATTTTAGGATGAAGTTTTTGCCATATCTATAAAAATTCAGATGGCGCATAAAATGTGCAGCCAAAATAGGCAAAATTAAAGAAAAATCGGGTTATTTAATACTCTCTTAAAACGAAAGAGGGAAAAAAACCAATCTAAAGAGTGAAATCTCACCTCTAAAAAAGAGCCGGCTGAGTGACGCATCTTTAGAGTGAGATCCACTCGAAATAAAAGAGTGAAAATACACTCTAAGCAAAGAGTGGTTGATGACTCCTTTTTAGAGTGAAATGTCCACTCATTTTAGAGCTGCTGGGGAAAAAGCGTGAACTAGCCTAATTCCACTCTTTTAGAGTTGTGTGCTTTTGTGAATTTTTGTGTTTGGTGAGTATATTGTATGTGTAGTCATAATTCATAGCATCGGACAGAAAATGAATATTGTGGTGCATCATTTGGCATGATTCAGTGTGACTTGCATGCACGATTGTGGCATGTATGACTTGCATGATCATGGCATGCCCGGACATGCATGATTGTGCGTTTCGTAACATGCAGAGGCGGCCCAGCCTGGCACCAGACTACCGTATTCCCGGGCAGTATGTACAAGTGATATTAAGAGTAAATAACATCTTATGCTTCTCAACACTTTGTCTGTAAATGCTATGAATGGTGACCGACACATGACAAGGATACTCACCAGTAAAGATCTCTATGATTTCTTTCATAATTCAACTTCGGGCAACCATTTGCTGACGGTATCGCCTAACTCGTCCGCCTTTGTTCGAGAATAATCACGCGATTTGCGGCGGTTCTGTTGGCTTTAGTTCACTCCGAAATAGAGCGTTTTTTCCTCACTCTTTTAGAGCTGTGGGAGAAAGCGTGAACTAGCCATTCCACTCTTTTAGAGTTGTGGATTCTTGTGAATTTTTGTTTGTTTGGTGAGTATATGTATGTGTAGGTCATACTTCATAGCATCGTACATGAATGACATATTGCGGCGCATCATTGGAATGATTCAGTGTGGACATGTCATGCACGATTGTGGCGTGCATGATCATGGCATGCCCATGACAGATGATGGTTGCGTTTCGTACATGCAGAGGCCTGGCCTAGCCTGGCACGACTACCGTATTTCCCGGCCGTTATTTTTACAAGTGATATTCCAGTAAATAACATTTAATGCTTGCTCCACACTTTGTCTGTAAATGCTATGAATTGTGACCGACACTACAATATCTCACCAGTAAAGATCTCTATGATTTTCTCAATAATTCAACTCGGTCAACCCCTTTGCTGCGGTTCTCGCCAAAAAAAAAAAACAAAAAAAAAAAAAAAAAAAAAAAAAAAAAAAAAAAAACAAAAAAACAACAAAAAAAAAACACACAAACCCCAAAAAACGAAAAAACCAACCAAACCCCACACACAAAAAAAACCCAACCAAACAAACACACCCACCCCAACACACACACCAAAAACAAAACACCACACAAAACCACAAAACAATAAAAAAAAAGAAAAAAAAAAAAACTAAAAAAAAAAAAAAAAAAAGACATCACCACCAAACCCCAACCTCTTCCTCGTATTTTTTTCTATTCTGAATCGTCACTCTATTTTCTTCTTTTCCTTATTTTCTATTAGTTCACTCCTACTAGAGCTTTTTCTCACTCTTTTTAGCTAAAAGCCTCTCGATAAGAGTTAGAGTGGGCTTCACTCCGAAGCAGAGTTGGCATTTTTGAAGCCACTCGGTACAGAGTGAGCTCGGTTAACCCTCGCGAAGGTTTCTCGCTGCATTTTCTCTCTTTTAGAGCTAAGAGCCACTCGATTAGAGTTAATTTACAATCACTCCGAATTCAGAGGATTTTTTCACTCTTATTTACGAGAGTATGACAGGTGGTTATCTAGGCTTTTAGGGATTCACCAAAAATACCTATTTCTACCTTCCTGGCTTTGACCACCGCCTGAGCTTCATCAGTTTTGCATTCTGGTGTCAATTAAGGCCGCGGTAGGTTAGGTATTTTTGTGCGTCATCTTGGATGTTTACATATGGCAAAAAATCCATAACTCAGAATTTAAATGCCAATGACCAGCACTGTCAATCTAATATTTAATTGTCAATTTGTTACATTTTTTGTATTAAATACCCAATTTGCATATTTTGGCGGCATTTTGACGCCATCTGGATTTTTAAGCTTGCAAAAACTTCAAATACCAGAATTTAAAACCAATAACCAGGCTGATCTATATCTTAACATTAATTTATAAATTTATTACTGTTTTTATACATAAATACTGATTTCCTTAATTTTTGGCCTAAAATGGCTGCTTCTTGGATTTTAGATTTGGCCAAAACTTCATAACTGGAATTTTAAATGGCAATGACCAGATAGCTATATTATAACATTAATTTTATGATTTATTATATGTTTTGATATTAAATACCCCAATTTCTTTGAAATTGCCTAATATGGCGGCCTTTTAGACTCCCATCTTGACTATCGCGAGAGTGACCGGAAATGTATTTTGTTAACATCTCAAAGTGTTATAGGACCACACAAAACAAAGCTAAAAAGTTGTGTTTGGTAGAGTCCTGGGGTGGGGGGGGGGGTCAGCGGATACCCACCCGTAGATAGCTCCCCTCATTAGTAGGGTTAAAAATCAGAACCCTCCATGTTGGTAGTTTGAAGATGTTTTTCTATAGTTTTGAAGGGTGCTGGATTTTTTGGGTCCCACCTCTGGGAATGTGGGACTTTGTACAATAATGGTAAAATTAGTACAGGGGTATTTGAAATCAAGTAATGTGTTTTAAATGGCACACCATTACCACAGAACTGGTTTAAAAAAGAAAACAATTTAATTTCTTGTTAAGAACCCATAAATTACGAGCCGATATTACCGAAGAACGTGCGGCTCTTACGACAATCCATAGTTTGGATGTACGGGAAAGATGTCCTCAGCACCTATTTGTCCGGCGAAGCATAATTGTTTCGCAGGAATTATGCCCGAAACCAGCTAATGTAAGAGTGCTCGCTTCACAGGTATTCTTCACTTTTTTATAATGACTTGGGGGGGGGGATTTAGGTCTGCTACCCCTAGCGTCATCTATCGTTCTTGATTTGCCTGATTTCCATATCGTCGCTGGGAAAACTCATATGTGATTTGACCTTAAAAGCAAAACCTCACATATAGTAAAAACGGTTACATGACAAACCTCATATGTAACATTTTCGAGAGACAACCAAAAACTGCATATTTGGCTTATCCATGCCAGGAATGTTTTCCTTTCAAATATATTTAGTAATCATTTACTCCAGTTCTGGGGTGGAAAAAAAAAAAATTAAAGTGCCATATGATTACTATCATATTTGGCATGAATTCAAGTTGGAACCGATGTTGACAAAATGCACATATGAGGTTTAGCAAACTGGGCGCCCACTTTTTACATATGAGGTTTTGCATTTGAACTCTAGATTCCTATGAGGTTTTTCCCGCCCAGCGACGATACATTAATATTAGAGTGACCGGAGGAGATTTTTTATGGATCATGAATTTCTCTCAGATTTAACTGGTTGGTGTAGACCACCTACTGAGAACATTTGGACGGTTTATTGGACACACAGTGCAAAAGAAAACTGCAACCTTGTTTTGAACTTGCTGCTATCTTAATCGTTCCCATAGAAAACCATGCTTTGACGTTCTGTCGTGCACGACAGAAACTACTAAATCATCATCTTATCGTATTCAAATACATACAGACTGCGTATCCGGCTTATTCACTCCATGTGTGATCTAATACATTGGTATCATTCCAAATATGTAAAAACCTAGGTTTCGAGAAAATTTGGGGCGCTTCTTTCTTCTTTCTGCAATTCTCCTCATGTCTCTTTAAGTGCATTCCACCTACCTATTTAGTATAGGCTTTGCCAGCTAAAAATACATTTTGCTCATAACTTGTTGAGTTGGAAGGGCTTGGGTTGAATTTGCCGAAATTGCTCTTGTGTTTATTTCCAAATGAGGCCTTTGTTGCCATATAGCAACGGCTCAATTTGAGTTTTGGGCAATTTTCAGCTATTGCGAAGGCAGAGAACAGGTAAAATTTGCCTTTACGAAATGTGCCCTTCCTGAACAGTTCAAACTATCTATCAATTTCTTCCATTAATTCACAGAGATCCGTCCTTTATTCTTTTTCACGAAAAATAATTGTTCTCTAAATGTGGCTTTTTACTATGAATCTTGGACCTGGCAACACTGACTGTAACTATGAAAAATTGCCTTTTCGCTGGCCTAATGTTGGGCAAGAGCAAAATTCCACTTGGGGGGGCGCTGATCTAGAATATTGACTTTCTGTTGTGAGTAAACAGACCTCTCTTCTCCCACATTCTGATGAAAACCGCTTGTGGAATATATCTATCATATGGGTTTTTGCCAGAAAAAGAAGACATCCGGAAAAGACATTCTCATATAGTGAATTTGTGGGGGCTTTACTAGTAAAATCTTGTTGTTTTATGGAAAATTTGGTGAATTTCTGGTCATGTTTTGCCTAATTTTCTACCCTTCTGAATGTTGTGATTTGAAATACTTGGAATATACTCTAGGTTGGTGGTAAACCATGAATAGAAAATAATCGTTCCCTAGAGGCATCCAATTGGAAGGCTGCGCGTCGACCTCTAGTGAATGCCATCATCAGAGCAAACAAACTGATGTTGCATCTTATACAAACAACTAGTAAACAAAGTGGGGGGGGGCGAAAACAATAAGAGATTAAAGGATCCCCAGTAATTATGTTTTCGGTTCATTGGTTGAGAGGCATCCTTTTGAGTAGTCTACCCCATTCACGAGGAAGAATTTCTGCTCCTTTGGCCCTATTGAAGTTGTTAGGGAAATACTTGATGTACAAAGCTTCCATGAGATTCCTTTCAGTCCAATAGTTTTCCTGTCCAAATTCCCAAATTTAGTCTTGTCCAGTCCATCCTATGATGTCATTCTGACGTAATGGTAGACATGTTCGTTTTGACATTAAACAAACGTAACATTGTCCAAAATTGACTCATTGTCATCTAGTCATTTGGCTCCATAGAAGGGGTTTTCGTAAGTGCTGGAAAATATCAGGGTGGTAGCCACTCCTTTCGGTAGAACAAGGTATTGAAACTGAAGTTCATTTTTGCTTTTCCTTCCACTATCCAACTGAAAGTCCAAATGCTGGCAATTTCGCTTAAAGTGTCACGTATAGGATTCGTCGCCCCATGCAATCTGTCCCAAATAAAATTACAGGGCAACAGGACCCGCTGAACAATGAAAATGTAAATTTCCCGCGCCTTGTGATTGATTGGACCGATTTGTTTGGGCAACGAATCCTATTAAATGGCACTTCTACAGCGAAAATCCCCCCCCCTCTGTCGAACGACTTCTCATTTGTTTTGTCAGTTGAAACGGATGTGAAATTGCAGAGCATTCCGGTATTTGCGTCCAGTCAACGATGTCCGTCACTGCCATTTTGCAGGCAAATGTCAACGAAACCACATGGTGTTGAATGCTGCCTTGACAAGGATCCGACACATGCAACAGGTAGAGCTTGTAACCTATTTGACCTCCTCCAACTATATTTGCGGCAACAATATATCCTCAATTCAATTCACTCATTTTAGCGAGACGTGCGCATTTTAATTTTTTGGTCGTAAATCGCGCCTATTACATTCTCGCAATGCGTATTTACATGCTTGCAAAGACTTGCGATCACTCTTCTTTCTCAAATACACTATTCTTTGTAAGACGATGGTCACAAACAATGCCTGTAGTGTACAAGCCCCCTTAGCACCATTCCTTCAAACCTCCTATCTATTTTGGCCGCTGAATATGTATTGACCAAAACTATGCAGTTGTTAGAACCTTAGTTGTAAAACTCGAAAGCGCTAGTTGAATTCGTCAGCCTAACGAAATAAAGTGCAGCATTACATGCATTTATTCCGTTGAAGGTTGCCCGAAACCGTACGTTACATAGAAGGCTCTCTTTGACACATGTTCAAGGGACCACACAAACATGAGGCTGTCGCGCTGTCCTGCGTTGTCTTTTTTCCGATTCAATACAATGAGATCTTCATATTTTAATTAGCAGTTGAGCCGTCATGAACAATCGTTTGTATGAATTGGCTCCTGCCTCCTTTAACATTGAAGGAAGACTTCACATCAAAGGAAGATTTCAACATCAAAGAATATTTGTTAATTTTGATTTCATACATCGGTGAACTAAAGATTTTTCCACCTTGCATGCTATAATTATTCTTAACAGCTGTGAAAATGAAGTAATGTTCCATTGGCTGATGTCCGGTTTCAATTCGTTTATTGAACCCAGGTAGTACGCGCTGCGTCATTGATGTTATTTTTAGGTTGAATCGCTCGCGTCATACTGCGTTTGCTAACGTTGCGAGCGCTGGCAAACGTTGCGGTCTCGTTTGCGGTATGGATTGTTGCGTTTGTTTTGCGTTTCAACGGGTTGTTCGATTTTTTGGTCACTGGTGGTGGCAGTCCTTTTTTTTGTGTATTAAGCCATAAGCAATCGCGAATTGGGTTTAAAGATTACCTTAACCATGATAATTGGCTGTTTAAGAATGAGAATAAGTTATGACTTTTGGGAACCGGTACTCTCTTTAACGACGAATTGAACCCGGACACCATTTATTTTTGCGTGGAAATAACTCGGCCTTTCGGCCTCGTTCTTCCACTCTAAAATAATGGGATCTCCTTGGTTCAATTCGTCGTAGAGAGTACCGGTTCCCAAAATCACTACCTTTATTCTCTAATTATAGTTACCATTTATTGGGTATTTCAATCGTAAAAGTTGCACATCTTCTCTAAAATTATCAAATGTCCTCACTGTCTTTCTCTGGAAACTCAGCGACCAGTGATGTACATACTACTACATTGACTCCAAGCAAATAATGGCGCTATTGCTATTCAGTAAATCCGCCCGGCTTCCAAGGACAAATAAGTTGTTGATTGTTTTTTATCTGAACATTTCGGAGCTATGTTATTGGTACCATGCAGTTTAAAATATTTACAGGCTTATCACCGCCCCGATTTGCGTGTTAGATCAAGGTCTGCCAAACCGATTGTAATCTTCCTTTCCTTTCGAATAATGAATACCTATAGGTCAAAGTTAATTAACACACAGTAGAGGAGCTCAAGGGTCTATTTTTTTTTGTGTTTTGTCAACGATGAATAGGTATTTGGGGTTTAAATCACATGAAAAAAAATCTCAAGCTAAATCGGGGTGTTGGATAAAACCTGGAATCTTTATAACTACCCTGGGGAGTATAAAATACTGGCTCTCCACGTCCCGATAAAAGCAATCTGCAGTGTTTTGTCCTCTGCATACCGGGTGGCGGTTTTAATGACTATCTATTTGCTGGAGTCATTGTAGTATGATGTACATCCACTGGTCACTTATATGTGATTTTTTTTATTCGGGTCAATATAAAAAGTTGTCGGCGATTGTGTCACACGCTGAGTGTTGTAGGTTTAGCTAGGAAAAACAATAAGATTTTTATGTGCGTGTGCCTGAGGCCCAATGTTTTTTTGCATAGCCCCCTAAATATCGTTGCCATTCATAGGTTTTAACCCATTAGTGACATAAACTAAGCCTCTTTTTGACGCATGTAAGCGTTATTTAAATAAGAGAGCGTGACTTAATTTGATCCGCCGCAGCCTCTGGAAAGCGAAGTGATGTCCTTAGCACTAACAAACTCCTTATTTTTTTTTTCTCTCAGATCGGACTTATGTTTCCCCATGATTGTTTGCAATTGTATTTTGTTGGCCATGCCAAGTAAGTGTCAATTCCAGATCCCATTTGTACCAGCTGGATATTCGGACCATACGGAATAGGGGACCAATATTATACGGATGCCTCAGATTACGGAGTACCTACCGGAGGTGAGTTATGTTCAAATTGGCAACATCATCACTACAATGTTTACATTAACCAACGCATTTTTTTCACATCCTCACCTGCACTTTAAGTGCCGTATTCTCCAAACGATGTTTACGCCAATACTGTTTAAAATCCTAGATAAATCTGTTGGCAATGTTTAATGCTATTTTTTGTCCACAATTTTATGCAATTGGCTAAATATCATTGCGAATATTTTGGTGAAAAACAATCAAATAGGGCCTGCGCTTTTATCTAATTATCATAATACGCATTTAGGTTGCGCTATTCAAAACTTTTTTTGTCCCTTAAATCGTACTGGAGTAACTTTTTTTTTTATTTCAGCGGATGTAAATGTATTTTTCTCTATAAATGAGCAAATTTTATAGAAATCTTCTGGATTTTTTTTTTTTTTTTTTTTCGGCGGGAGAATTTTGTGCGCGTCATAAAAATCGATTTTAGACCGTCTTTTTTTGAATAGGTACACCGATTTTATTTCTGTTTTCGTTACATGGGCGTTTTGATGTATTCCATCAATGCCATAGTTTTTGAAAACATTTTCAACTGTAAAGTTGTCAGAAACCAACGGGATTGCACACGACAATACACTTTAAGTCTTGAAGCAATATAGCACATTTCATGATACACCCGCCCTCAACATTTCGTGTTACTGAGTATTTTGTTTGTCTCGTAAACTAATTTTTTAATCAGGGTTTACATCGGTAAATGATCCACATGGTCTTGTTAATAACAATTTTTTATAAATAATTAAAAACGAAATTCCTTGATCTTAAGTTAGTCGGTTTGTATAGGTAAAAAGAATATGTCATCAAGCCTTTTGCATTTGCTGACTTTTTGGGGACTTAAACTAAAATTGGTGACCTAATTCGAAGCAAAACATTCGTTTAAGACAAATCAGAATAATGCTAATATCGGAGGGTTGACTGAATCTTTACTTTTAGAGTTTATGATTTAACTATGTCGTGTATATCTATCTATATATATATATATTATATATCAATATAATATATATATATATATATATATATATAATATAAATCTATATATAGCATATTTCGTCTAAAACATTTAATTTTACATTTCAGCTTTGTTACTCTTGGCATTTTCATGCCTAACGGCATACATCAGACAACTGAGCGTAGTTTTTGTTTGTGCTGGAATCGCGAGGAAAAATGCGTGTTTGTGCGTGAAGCTAAACGCAAAAAAGGTGTGCGTGAGGTGTAAACGCATGCTTCCAGAGAAGCGCACGAAGAACGCATTCCGCTAATTCAGGCAAACCCGACAAAGGTGTTAATTTCTTCTTCTTGCAGTTTGTTTTCTTATTATGGCGACATTTTGATATTATTTCTGGTTTTTTTTTGATCAGATTTTTGTCCTTCATTTTGCAGTATTGCTAGCTTTTCCATCATACATAGTTGCATTGTCCGACTCGTCGTTTTATGCGTGTTTTGGATTTTTTAGGATTTCCCATTCTATGGTATATTGGGAACGTTTCCCTATTCAGAAATTCTCCTACGTATTTGGATTTTCTGTTTCTTTCTCGTACTTATCATGTCAATGTTTGAACGATTGGTGTGATGTTCCACTCTCTTGTAAACGTCCTCCCGAAAGGCCCTATTATGACTTGGATGTCGTCATTTTGATTTTACAGTTGGCTTTGTCCACTATGGCCTCAGATAAAGCTTCTCCCGTAACGGACAATTTGCTTGGATTCTACAGTTGCATGTTTTGATAGGCCGGTTTCTTTCACTGCTCTTGATGACCTTTGCGTTATGTGATTTTAATTAATCGATCTCATATTTTGTCATGCAACTATAACTCCTTTTGACGGTTTGCCGATTGAATATCTTCTATGCAACTTGTGTCCTCGCGGGAAATACTTATCTATGAATTTGAAGAAGGTTTCCCCACATTTTTTTACGTCCTTGCTGTATGGAGGGTTAAACCATATTACTTTTCTCGATCTGTTTCCTCGTTTTCCCTTTTTTTGGTCTCCTTTTCTGTCTGTCTGTGCTGTAATTAATTGGAGCTTGTAACCGCTTGATTTCAGCGCCTCGTTATAAATGGGTGCTGGTTTTGTCAAATATTCTTGGTTAGAAGATATGCTGTTGATCCTCTTCTCTACGGTCGGCTGTATATTTCCTGATTATTTTGCGGGCGGGGTGGTTTAGATCAGTATTAACATACATCGGGGTATCGCTGTTTTCTGTATGGCTCTCAAAAAGAAAAATTAATAAGCAATCTTCAAGTCACTATCCCTGAAAATCACGTGCAGACGAATTGAATCGGTTAATTATCTAGACATTAACATGGATCTTAAATCGGGTCTATACAAGCCATACAGAAAACCGACAGCGATACCCCGATGTATGTTAATACTGACTCTAACCACCCGCCGCAATTAATCATGAATATACCAGCCGCCGTAGAGAAGGAGGATCAACATCATATCTTTCTAACCAAGAATTATTTTGACAAACAGCACCCATTATACGAGGCGCTGACTCAGCGGTTACAAGCATACCATTCGTACAGCACAGACAGAAAAGGATACCAAAAGGGAAAAAGAGGAACGATACGAGAAAAGTAATAGGTTTACCTCCATACGCACGACGTAAAAACAAATGTAGGGGGAAAACCAATTCTTCTCTTCAAACTCTAGATAAGCCTTCCCGCGAGGGACAAAGTTGGCATAAGAATCTTCACTCGCAATACCGTCAAAATGAGTTATAGTTGCATGAAAAATATGAGATCGATCTTAAAATCACATAACGCAAGGTCATCAAGAGCAGTAAAGAAACCGAGCCTATCACAACATGCACTGTAGAATCCAAGCAAGCAAATTGGTCCCGTTACTTGGAGAATGCCTTATCTGAGGCCAATACAGTGTCCAAGCAACTGTAAAATCAAGACGAATCCAAGTCATACTAGGCCTTTCGGGAGGAACGTTTAAAGCAGATTTTGACAATCACAACAAATCGTTCACACATGATAAGTGAGTTGACCTTGTATGACTCGGATGACCTTGAAAGACCTTCAAAATTGGTGGTACTGAATGTGACACACCACCCACCAATTTTCAGCCTCCTACACATGTTGAGTGATTTGACCTAGGATGACCTCGGATGACCTTGAAATGACTCAAATTTTTGGTACTGAATGTTGTTCACACCCACCAATTTTCATCCTCCTAACCACATCGTAGTTGATGTGACCTTGGATGACCTTCCGATGACCTTGCAAATGACCTAAAAATTTTGTAATGAATGCTGACCCACACCCACCAATTTTCTTCCGACCACTACCACATGTTTACGTGATTTGAACTGGAAGACCTTGGATGACTTGAAAATGCCCTTCAAATTTTTGGTACTGAATGTGATAACCCCCCCCAATTTTCATCCTCCTACCATGTTAAGTGAGTTGACCTTGGATGGCCTCGAGGACCTTGGAAAGACCTTCAAAATTTTGGTAATGATGTTAACCACACCTCCAATTTTCATCCTCCTACCACAACAGATAAGGTTTATAGCAATTAACTCCAGTTTTGACTATTTTTACCCCATTTGACTTGAACAATGCCACATGACCCTCATCCGAATTCATCCGCAGCCTACTTGAGCTGACATCTTGGTGCGGAAGGGACACCCCATTACTGCTCCAATCAAAAGATATCGTGTTGACAACGTTTATTATAGCGAGTTAGCCCTAATTTCATCCCATATTTGACCATATTTTGACCACATTGACTTTGACCATGCCACATTGACCATTGTATCCCACCCACCCGCATATTGAGAAATCTATGGTGCGAAGATGGGACTTCCATCACCAGGGTGCCAAAAGCCCGCGCATCGGTTAGCCAATTGGGCGACTTTCGCTATCGCCCCGCGAAACTGCAAAGCCCACCGCGAATTCGCGACGTTTGGGTCTACTTTTACTTGTCTAGGCAAAGGAAGTAGCGCTTTATGAGAAAAGAAAAATGTGATTTTGAATAGGCTTTAAGTTGTTCTACATACATTCAAGATGGTCTTGCTACAAACAGCATTGAAATCAATTAAGAACACCCCCGTAGGGTCAGTGTGCGGACGTGTATGACGGGTGACAAAAGGCTGCTGTCAATCAATGCAATTACAATAGGCATACCAAAGAAAGTAGTAACGGAGCATAAGATTTCCGGATGCACTCCTTGCTGGATAGCTCAAGTATTAATGTCAAGCCATGAGGTTATCAAGCAATAGTTAATTACAAAGTTTAGAATTTACGTGTCCTAAGAAGACGTAAGCTGTTTTCCGAAGCTGATGAAGTGTTGTACTCCGGTGAGGCATGGCGCACGTCAGTTCGAGCAAGCTGACTCTTGACTAACTTCACATGTCGGCGAGGTAAAGTTCGATCTTGGGAAATGGTGGAGCGTTTATATAATGTACAGGGTCAATGTGGACAGATACACATGTTTGTTATTCCTGCCGGGGGGAGGGAGGGGGTGAGGGGTACTCGCATTTGGCGGGCGAGGACTCAAAATATTACCCTTTCTAAGAAAAGGGACTTTGTGAGTGTCATGATATTTTTTTTTTTTTTAATTTTAATTTTGTGTTGTACATTGTAGTCGTTGAGATCGAGCCCAAGATAATCTTAACGCAAAAAGTATGGTTTAAACACCCCCTAACTTCAATTTTGAGTCGCTTTTCAATTTGGGCGACTTTTCGGCGATTTGGGCGACTTTTTGCGCCTCTGTCAGCGAATTGGGCTGATAATTTTTGGCACCTGTTCAACATGCTTAGGTCCCAAAAGTATGTGAGGGACGCCACACACACACACACGCACGGACGGCCTAGATTTCTATAGATCCCCCTTCGCAACAAAAGTGGCGGGGGACCAACAAGCATTCCAAGGACTTATGCACAAGATTGTAGTATTTGGAAATTAGATTATTTGGAAGTTAGAATTCACTACAAGTCTGGCTGGCATGTGAAGTCTGTGCTATAAGATAACAGGGATTATCTGTGTATGCCCGTTTATAAAAAAGGTAAGTGTTGTACCGAGCAGCCCATGCTCTCTGTCCTTGGCATTTGGGGCCAGACTCTTCCATGTAATTTGTGTTTTGCCTGGGAGAGGGGGCTGGGGGTTCAGCACTCGCTCCGACCAAACAATCTGTATACCAGCCAGCATTCCCAGTACCCATTTATACCCCTGTGGGGATATTAGTCATGAGGGGTTGGGGGGGAAAGTTGCCTTACTTCAAGGACACAACACGTTGGCTGCATTGTGGCTCAAACTCCAACCTTTAGCAATGTGGTTCGGGTGCCTCTGTCCCACTGGCCACCTTTCCCTACCTTGCGTGACAATACATATTAGGGGTACAAGTCCCATTTTCACAATTTAAATATTCCGAGATAATTTCTTTCTTCTACTTACCATTTTCATAATCTTACTAATCCTTGGTATGCTAGTACGTACTGATCGTTTGGCTAGATAGATTGCTGTGAATAAAAACAAAAAATCCAATAATTTGAAAATCGGGGATGGAATAAACAAAACTGGGATCTTTTGATCCTACTGTGTATAGTCTACATCAGTACAAATTATTAATAAATGACCATGATATTCCCATCAACATCACCTGTCTGCAGGCATGTTTACTTCCGCCGGAAGTATTACATTACCAGACAGAATAGTCTTTTAAAAGACAACATTCGCTTAGCGAGGATGTAGTACTTAATACGTTAGTCTAAATACTTTAGATCAAGTGAACCTCTTCTATGGAGAGTGTTTATATACCACAGGATATAATGTCAGGCTCACACACACTCATCATCAACCTTTAATTTTGAAATGCACCCAAAGACCCTATTTTTTGGCATTTGCAGTCCCCCTGTCACCGAATGCCCCTGGTTTGGAAAAGCCAACCTTACACTCATATCCATTTCATCGTGAGTACCACCTCCCGGGCACTTTCACACTGGACTTTGGCCAATCTGCCCCAATTTCCAAGAAATAATCCTGTCCCCTGTCATCATTCTTCACAATTATCTCGTGAAGTGTTAGCATTTCATTTTGTTTAAAGGTGCATTTCGCTTTCAAACAACCTTCTTTTTTATTAATTGTTCACTAGATATCCCTGAGAAAAGCGTATTCACAAAGTTTGAGTTGATCCCTATCCTTGCATTTTGTGGTTGAGCAATCGCTTTTTTTCCGTCCACGGGGTCCCATAGGCACTGCGTTGTCATTATATACAATCTATAGATTATTACATATTATATAAACTAAGTATATTTCAATTCCAGCGTAAGTTCTCGATACAAAACAAAGTAGAGCCTATGTAGCATATTTCGCTAAAACATTTTATTTTCAGCTGTTGTTACTGGCAGTTCATGCCTACTCCATTCACTCAGACAACGAGGCGTAGTTTTGTTTTGGTCTGGATTCGCGAGGAAAAATGCGAGTTCGTGCGTGAAGCTAAACGCAAGAAAGGTGTGCGTGAGGGTGGTAAACGCAGCGTCGCAGAGAAGCGACGAAGAACGCATTTCCGCTAATCAGGCGAACCCGACAAAGGTGTTCATTTCTTCTCTTGCAGTGGTTTTCTAGTTCTGGCGACATTGTTGATATTAGTTCTGATTTTTGTATCAGATTTTTGTCCTTCATTTGATGTATAGCTTTTCATCGACTACATAAGTTGCATTGTCGCGACTTGCCGTTTACTGCGTGTTGTATTTTTTTAGGATTTCACATTCTATGGTATATTGGGAATGTTTCCTATTCAGTCTCCATACGTATTTTGATGGTTCTGTTTCTTTCTCGTCCTTATCATGTTTTGAAACAATTTGTTGTGATTGTTACATCTGCTTTTAAACGCTCCTACCCGAAAGGCCTATGTATGAACTTGGATTCGTCATTTGATTTTTACATTTGCTTTGTACACTATGGCCTCAGAAAGCATTTCTCCACGTAACGGACAATTTGCTTGGATTCTACAGTTGCATGTTTTGAACTCGGTTTCTTTACACTTGCTCTTGATCCCTTTGCTTATGTGATTTATGATCGATCTCATATTTTTCATGCAACTACAACTCATTTTGACGGTATTGCGATGGAATATCTTATGCACTTGTGTCCTCCCCTAGCGGGAAATGCTTATCTATGAGCTTTTGAAGAAGGTTCCCCCTACATTTGTTTTTTACTCCTTGCTGTATGGAGGGTTAAACCATTTACTTTTCTCGATCTGTTCCTCTTTTCCCTTTTTTGGTCTCCCTATCCGTCACTATCCCTGAATCACAGTGCAGACGAAATTTTAAGCCTGTTAATTATCTAGACTTAACATGGATCTTAAATCGGGTCTATACAAGCCATACAGAAACCCAGCGATACCCACCCGATGTATGTTAATACACGACTCTACCACCCTCCGCAATAATCAGGAATATACCATCCGCCGTAGAGAAGAGGATCAACAGCATATCTTCAATAACCAAGAGTATTGACAAAACACACCCATTTACTAACGCGGCTCGCTGAAATCAATCGGTTACAACAAGCAATACCATTAAGTACAGCCAGACAGAACGGAACCAAAAAATGGAAACGATGAACAGATCGAGAAAAGTATATGGTTTAAACCCTCCATACAGCAAGGACGTAAAAACAAATGTAGGGGGAACCTTCTTCAAACTTCCATCGATAAGCATTTCCCGCGAGGACAAAAGTTGCATAAGATATTCAATCACAATACCGTCAAAATGAGTTATAGTTGCATGAAGAATATAGATCGATCATAAATACATAACGCAAGTCATCAATATCAGTACAGTAAAAGACCGATCCTATCAAACATTCAACTGTAGAATCCAATCAAATTGTCCGTTACGTGGAGAATGCTTATCTGAGCCATAGTGTACAAAGCGACTGTAAAATCAAATGAACGAATCCAAGTCATACAGGCCTTTCGGGAGACGTTAAAAGCCGATTTAACAATCAAAACATTGTTCAAAACATGAATCGTACGAGAAAGAAACAGAACTATCCAAATACGTATGGAGACTGAATAGGAAACGTTCTCAATATACCATAGAATGGGAAATCCTAAAAAATCCAACACGCCATAAACGCAATCTGGACAATGCCACTTATGTATTGATGAAAAGCTAGCTATACTTCAATGAAGGACAAAATCTGATCACAAAAACAGAACTAATATCAAAATGTCTCATAATAATAAAACACACGCAAGAATGCAGAAATTAACACCTTTTCGGTTTGCCTGAATTATGGGGAATGCGTTCTCGTCCCTCTCTGGACCGATGCGTTTACCCCTCACGCACACCTTTCTTGCTTTAGCTTTCCGCACGAACCGCATTTTGTTTTTTTTCCTCGCGAATCCAGACAAAACAAAACTACGCGCGTATGTCTGATGAATGCCGTTAGGCATGAAACTTCCAGTAACAACAGCTGAAAATTAATTTTTAGCGAAATATGCTACATATGCTCTACTTTGTTTTTAGTATCGATCACTCTTACGCTGGAATTGAAATATACTTATGTTTATATATATATATATATATATAGATATATTGTATATAAGGACAACCAGTGCCTCTGGGACCGTTGGAACTGCGCTTGCTCATAACACAAATAGCACGATCGGGATCAACTCAACTTTGTGATAAGCTTTCTCAGGGATATCTAGTGAACAATTAATAAAACAGGAGGTGTTGAAATCACGAAATGCCCCTTTAAAACCAAATGAAATGCTAACACTGTTCACTAGATAATTTGTGAATGAATGATGAACAGGGGACTAGGCTTAGTTCTTGGAAATTGGGGCATATTGGCCAAAGTACAGTGTAAAAATTCCCGGAGGTACTCACCGAGAAATGGATAGGAGTGTAAGGCTGGCCTTTTCCAAACCCAGGGGCATCGGTGACAGGGACTGCAAATTCAAAATAGGGTCTTGGGTGGCATTTCAAAATTAAAGTTTTTTTTTAAAACAGCTATTTTAAGAATTGACAATTAAAACTGTGTTATATAAAAAACTCTCCATACGAGAGAGGGTTTCACTTGATCTAAAGTATTTATACTAACTAATTAAGTTACTAACAGCCTCAATAAGCGACGGTTGTCTTTTAAAAGACTATTCTTGTCCTGGTAATGTAATACTTCCCTTCGGAAGTAAACATGCCTGCAGACAGTTGATGTTGGATGAATATACTGGTATTATTTAATAATGTTGTAACCTGACTGTCGACAACAAAGTAGATGCCCAGATCACCGTTTTTGTTTATTCCATCCCCGATTTCAAATTATTGGATTCTTTTGTTTTATTCCCAGCCATCTATCTAGCCAAACGATCATTACGTCATAATAATACCAAGGATTAGAAGAATAGAAATTGGGTAAGTAAAGAAACATCTCGGAATATTTAAATTGGTGAAAATTGTGACTGTACACCTAAATATGTATTGTCAGCAAGGTAGGGCACATGTGGTCCAGGGACAGAGCACCCGAACCACATGGCTTACGGTTGTGATTTGAGCCCCAGCGCAGCCAACGTGTTGTTTCCTTAGTAAGGCACTTCACCTCATTACGCCTCTCCACAGTGTATAAATGGGTACTGGTGAATGCTGGTATGGTATACAATTGTTTTTGTCGGAGGATGCTGAACCCAGCCCCCTCCTCCCCCATGGCAAAAATTTACATGTTAAGAGCTTGCCCAAATGCCAGGACAAGCATGGCTTGCTCGGTACAACACTTTTACCTTTTTTCTAAACTCATTACACAGATATATCCCAGGGGGGGGGGGGGGGGGGGGGGGTTGGAGGGGGGGGGTTTTATTTATATATAAGATTCACCTGCAGCCAAGACTTGTAGTGTCTAACTTCCAATATATCTATTTCCAAATACTAACATCGTGTTCAATAGTCTTGGACTGCTTGTTGGTCCCCCGCCAACTTTTTGTTTTTGGCGAGGGGGACTTAGAAATGCTAGCCGTCCGTGCGTGTGTGTGTGTTTGCGTCCTCCAACATATCTTGGGAACTGAAGCGAAGTGTGGAACAGGGTTTGGCAAAATTACATCCCAATTCGCGGTCGGCACGCGCGAAAAGTCGCCCACATCGCCGAAAAGTCGCCCAAAATTGAAGCGCCAAAATTGAAGTTAGTGGGTGTTTTAACCATACTTTTTGCGTTAAGATTATTTGGGCTCGATCTCAACGACTAAATTAAAACAAAAAAATTATAAAATGAAAAACAAAAAAATATCAATGTACACACGCCCAAAGTCCCTTTTCCTTAGAAAGGGTAATATTTTGAGTCCTCGACCCCAAATGCGAGTACCCCCCCCCCTCTCCTCCCCGGCAGGAATACCAAACATGTGTATGCATTCCACATTGACCCTTAATTATTCATAAATCGCCTCCACCATTTCCCAAAGAATCGAACTTAACCTCGCCGACAATGTGAATTAGCAAGAGTCCCATCTTGCTCAGACGTACGTGCGCATGCTCACCGGAGTAACAACACTTCAACAGCTTCGGAACAGCTTACGTCTCTTAGTACACTGAATTCTAAACTTTGTAATTGACTATGCTTGATAACCTCATGGCTTGACCATTAATTACTTAGCTTCCACCTAGGTGCATCCGGGGATCGTATTAGCTCCGTTACGTTCTATTGTATTCCTATTGTATTTGCCATTTATGACAGCAGCCTTTTGTCATTCGTCATACACGGCCGCACACTGACCCTACGGGTTGTGTTCTTAATTGATTTCAATGCTTGATTGTAGCAAGAACATCATTGTGTATGTACGAACACTTAAAAGCCTATTCAAATCACATTTTTCTCATAAAGCGCTACTTCTTTTGCCTAAGAAAAAAGTGAAAAGTAGCCCAAAATTCGCGAATTCCATTTGGGCCTTTGCAGTTCTCGGGGCGAGGGCGAAAGTCGGCCCAATTGGGCTACCGAATCGCGGCTTTGGCAACCCGGTGTGGAAGTCCATCTTCTCAACATCGATGTATCTCAAGTCGGCGGTGGGTGATACAAGTTGGTCATGTGGCATGGGTCAAAGTTCAAATGTTGGTCAAAAATTGGTCAAATCTGCATAAAAAGGGCGAATCGCTAGAATAAACGTTGTCAACACGAATCTTTTGCTTGGAGCAAGTATGGGTTTCCATCTTCGCACCATAGCTCAAGTAGGCTGCGGATGAATTCGGATGAGGGTCATGTGGCATTGTCCAAAGGTCAAATGGGGTAAAATGAGGCAAAAATGTAGTTAAATTGCTATAACCTATCTGTTGTGTAGGAGGATGAAAATTGGCGCGTGTGGTCAACATTCATTAACAAAAATTTTGAAGGTCATTTCAAGGTCAGCGAAGGTCTCCAAGGTCAAATCCACTTAACATGTGGTAGGAGGATGAAAATTGGTGGGTTTGACACATTCAGTACCAAAAATTTGAGGTCATTTCAAGTCATTCAAGGTCCTTCCAAGGTATAATCACTTAACATGTGGTAGGAGATTAAATTGGTGGGTGTGGTCAATTCAACATTCAGTACCAAAAATTGTTAAGGTCATTTCAATGTTCATCGTGAGGTCATCCAGGTCAAATCACTTAACATGTGGTAGATGAGGAAAATTGGTGGGTGTGATCAACATTCAGTACCAAAAAATTTGAAGTCATTTCAAGGTCTCGAGGTCATCCTAGGTCAAATCACTCAACCTGTGGTAGGAGGAGGAAAATTGTGGGGTGTGGGTCAACATTCATACCACAATTTTTGAAGGTCATTTCAAGGTCACCGAGGTCATCCAGGTCAAATCACTTAACAGTGGTAGGAGGATGAAAATTGGTTGGTGTGATCAACATTCAGTACCAAAATTTTGAAGGTCCATTTCAAGTCATCCGAGGTCATCCAATGTCATCACTAACACTGGTATGAGGGTTAGTGTGGTCATCATTCAGTGCCAAAACCTTGATGGTCATTTCAAGGTCTAGTGGGGTCATTTAAGGTCAATCATAATGTGGTAGGATGAATGAACTTGGTGGGTGTGGGCAACATTCCGTGTTGACACTTTGGAGGTCTTTCAAGGTCATGTGTGTCATCCTATGTATAATCACTTAACATGTGGTAAGGAGGATGAACTTGGTGGGCCATCACAATCTTCCCTGAAATCTTAAAATTGTTGCTTCTTGTTCTTAGCTACTGCACTGGCGGGGGACCTTTGTGGTTCGAGAACCGCCTTGTTAATATTGGCAGCTATGCAAGAGATATAGGCTTTGAAGCGCATTGTAAACTACAACTTTTACTTTCCCCCTCCCCTCCCAATCATGGTTGAAAATAATATGGAGTGAGATTGCCCAAGTATGTCTTTCTCATGCAACATTGAAATATGAGGGGGTGGGAACCAAATCTGCACAAACCATTGAACAAGCCACCAGGCATGTTAGTTATGACCATAAATAGCAGACAATGGCATCCAAGCCTCATTCAATATAACAACTCACTCCAAATGGATCAAATAAATTACATGTACGATCATCCTTTCATAGTAAACGTTAAATGACCAATTCACAATGTCAACATTATCACAAACTAGGCAACTCATACATTATCGAAAATTTGGGTAGGTACGCATACCGGAATTATGGCCAGTTACTTGTTAGTGGTAATTAACACGCCCTGTTAATTACCACAAATGAGTTACGGCTGGCCAATAATTCCGGTATGCGTCCCTACCCATTCTTGAATAATGTTTGTAAATTTGGTAAATGTTTTCCATGGGGTTAAAAGGTATATAGACAAGTAGTTTTTGAGATCAGTTTCCACCATGTGCAGTTCTATCTGCCTAGGATGTATATATCATTAGTGTAAATACACCATAATATTTTTTAGAAATCATAAGTAAACATAG
>JAMKCH010029048.1:0-17922 GCA_023653785.1 Ophioderma brevispina
TCTTCAAAATTACGAATAATGAAAAATGAAATAGTTCCCTCATTATGATTTGCAAAAAATGTTACGGGAAACATAACATTGACTTTCATTGGCCTAAAGTGTGACCTGTGGGTCATTGCATATTTGTTCTAATTGAACATAGCAAGCCAAGAATGGCAAAATTCTAGTTTTAAAATCGATGTGTGATAGTGAAAAAAGGTGTGAGACTGAAGCTGCCGTAGACCCCCCAATTCCTAGAGCCTTATGGCTTCAAATTTCTTTTTATTCTTTTATGTTTCAGCTTTAATGTAAAAGGATGCTTCTTAAAGGTGCAACAAGAGATTTCACATATCAGGGGTCCCTAAAAATGTCGAAAGTACTGATTTTTGCCCTGATGTAAAGCTTCCATCAAAAATAACCCCGTCTGAAAGGACTAAGCTGAGAAATGTTTCTTTGGTATAAAAAAAATGGGAAATTACTCATTTCGTATAGGAGAAAATACGAAATTCAGCCTGTGTTTTATATTGAAATATAAGCAAATCAGAATCACCTTTTTCTCTCTTTTAAGACATTTCTGTAGCCAAATACAAGGTAAGAAATCTATTGAGTGTCTAGTCTATATGAAATTACTATTATGACACAATGTTTGGGTGCCACAAAAATCTCTCGTTGCACCTTTAATTTGAGGTGATTCCTACAGGTTTGCTTGTGTTCAAGAAGCACTTTTAAACAAGTTTAGATGGGTCTACCTGAGTGAAGTAGAAAACAAAAACGTGGTATGATTTTTCAAGCAGTGCAGTCACGTCAGCAGTGAATGCCAAAATATGGTTAAAGGCTGATTTACCGAGGAGGGCGCTTTCAATTTTCAAACAAATTGTGTTTTTTGCATATACATAATGCTTGTCCATATACTAAACACTGTGTGAAATAGCTAAGCTCAAATCGAAGTCCTTCATATAGAAAATCGCAACTTTGTTATAATTTCCGGATCCGGAAATTTAGTTATACACAGTATCCTATGGAACTGTATACTACACATAAATGTTCACTGCATGGAAACGAAAAATTCGATGCATCTCAAACTTGGAATTTTAGGTGACTATCTTTAGTTGTAGTTGACTATTTTCAATAAATACAAAAAAAATTATATTTAAAAAAATCTCTGAGTCAGGCGACGAAAAAAGAAAACCCTGTTTTACGGGCGAGCGGACCTTTCGAGTAGGGTCGGTCGGTCGGGCGAATTTTTTTCTTTTTTTAAATTTTTTTTTCTTTTCTGGAGCTCAAAATTGGCCTAAAATAGCCCCAAAATCTGAAAAATCAAGAGAAAAAAATGAAAATTTTTTACAAACAAATTTTCTAAGAAAAATTTGCCAAAATTGATAAATTTGGGCTAAAAACAGACTGATTTTACATGTTTTTTGGAAAAACTAAAAAAAAAAAAATTTCTGGCAAAAACAAACTGAAAAATCGGGGTCGGTCGGGGCCCGTAAAACAGGGTTTTTATTTTCGTCGCCTCAGCCTTTAAATTTTAATATTTTGCCTACTCTAATATTTTCTGATAAAATGGGATATCTCACAATTTAATTTTGAATATGCTGACATTTAAAAAGTGCATAACCTTGTTTCTACACACGTTTGTTTTGTTTGTTCTGCTTGACAACGACATGTGAAGTACCTGACTTTGCTCTGTCAACTGTAACAATACAATTATGCCAAACAGAACTCGCCCTATATTTACCGTTATTAAACCCACAGCTGAATACCTTTCAACTGAATATTTTCCGATAGCCAATTCTGACGTTCTTTGTGACATCAATTGGCTACAATTGGTTGCAATTGTGTTGTTTGCCCCCAGGAATCTTGTCTAAGGGAGTGTTCATAAATACTCTGGTGGGGGGGTTGGAAAATATGAGGGGGGGATCAAAAAAATGTTTGGTTCCAAAAAGGGGGATCAAAAAATTTCCACCCGGTATTAGGGGGGATCAAAAAATGTTAAGGACATTTTTGCTCCATTCAATTTCAAAACATAACTTTACCAAAGTATCATCCAATTTGCAATCTTGGGAACATCAACTTTTCCATTACAAAATGTGTCTTGAAAACCGAATATTACAAGGGTTCCGCGCTTTGCGTGGAAGGAGGCACCTTTCATGTGCCCACTCCCGTATAATTGGTTCCATGTCCACATTGTGGCCACCCTAGTCTTTTAGTCCAGAAACAACTTCACTACTATTTTACCTAGTTCACCTTTGTGATTGCAATGTAGCTAGGCTATCTACAACCAGCCACATGTTTCCATCGGCATTCTTTTTGAATTAAGGTTTTATTGATTGGGCTATGAACTCTCTACGAACGCTTCGATGCTACATTCAAAACAAACCTTACCTATTTAAGATTTTACTTTTTAATACCATTAATGCCAATACTCAAGTATTATCATTTATTGTGAGCCACATTGGAAATTTCAAATTGTGTTATCTTTGCAAGCACAGTCGTAAATCCTGGGGGAGGGGATGGGGGACATATCCCCCCTGAGGGGGATGATACGATCATCCTTCCCCCCCCCCCAATGTTGATGCCCGTTCATGTGTTTTTGACCAAAAATAACCTCATATTTTACCATAATAGTTAAAAAATGGTAAATTTCTGTGCGCTTCACGCACATTTTGTTCTAATTACAATTACATTTAGCAAGTTTAGCTTCCGATATGGCAACATGTGCTAGTAATGGATCTTTTCAGCAAACCCAGTTTATCTTAAATTTTCATCAACCCCATCCCAATGTCAAAAAGAAATTTACGCCACTGTTTGCAAGAGAAATGTATCTAGGAAAGTGATTGTTGCAAGGCTTCTGCGCTTCACGCAGGAGGGGGACACCCCCTCCCGCACCCACCCCAGGGTCATCAACACTAATCGTTTTCTTTCCATTATTCCAATTTCACATTTGATTGCAGTACACATAGGCTATTGTATTACCACTCCAACAAATTTGTTTAAAGGTCCATGGCCTGATCGCTAATAGCCTCGTCCCCAGGGACCCCAGATTTTACCGGAAGTGGTCACAATTTTGGTATCAGAAGAAGCTACTATTTTCCTCATTTACCCTGTGAAATCTTAGGGCTAAGGATGTTGGGTTTGGATGTTATGAGCAAAAATGTGCCCCTTTTTGGTCGACCAATATTAATTTTACACATGGGGATTGCAAAATCACGTTTTTAGCTCTCGCATCAAAACGGGTTGAAATATCGGCGCAAAACTTTACAGATGGGGTTTTGGGGTTTGAGGCTATTCTATTAAGATGAAAAACTTATAGACTTAAATCGGGCCATCCCCCTTTAAGAAAATTGCAAGAGTTTACAGAAATTGAGATATCCATATGATGATAATTCATTAAAAACAAATCTTACACATCAATGATTACGATTTTGATTTTTAAGACCGTTACCAAACTTGCCAACTTGGTATTTGTGGTGAACCACTTAAAAAAATTAAAATGGTTCTATCAATTTTGCATGATAAAATACGTAAATACAAAGTAAGTATTGCAAAGGGTTCTGCGCTTTGTGTGAGAAGAGGACCAACCCTGGGCAACTTGCTAGTCGCCATGACCGCAAAATCGTCAATTTCTACCTTTAGAAAGGGCCCCACCTCTGCAATTTGTCTCTGCTTTTTTGTCTGAAGGTATAAGGGGGGGGGGATCAAAAAATTTTAAGACCCTTAAAGGGGGGGGATCAAAAAATTGTTGATGTCCGAAGCTCCAACTTTTCCACCCCCCCACCAAAGTATTTATGAACACTCCCTAACTTAGAAGGCTGGCTCGGAGATTTCTCAATGGTCCTCATTTTTTCAAACAATCATTTTTTTTGCATATATGTAAGATTGTCCATATATTATAATATACTAATAGTGTGTGAAATAACTCAGCTCAAATCAAAGTCCTATAAACCATACCAACTTTCTTATAAAATTCTGTATGTGTAATTGGTTATACACGTATCATATGGCACTGTTGTACTATGTCCCTAGTGTGCTTGCTGCATGAAAACGAACAATCTGATTATTTCTACTTTGGAATTAAGCTTGACTGTCTTTAGTTGTAGATAACTATTTTTAAAATTACTACAACCAAACAAAAATATTTTGAAATCTCTCAGTTGGCCTTTCAGACAACTCAGCCCTGGGCGTAACAGGGGTCACTTGTCAGGGACAATTTTTTCATTTTGAGGCAGATTTTCCCTGTATGAAGGGGGGGGGGGGGGGCTTTTTTAAGGGGGGGGAAGGGGGTTTTGAGGTAGATTTCCCTGGTGAGCAAAAGGGTGTGAATTTCCATGTTTTGGTGGTACTGTATTATTGGATTTTATTTTGACATAATGCAGTTCATATTTTGTATTTACATTTCAGTATTTTGGGCTTGGCAAGCCATTTTTTTTAACATCCTGAATTACCCTTTTTATCTTGGGATTTCTTATAAATTTAGTAAGTTTGACTGGGCATATGGTGAACTTTATTTCCTATTCAATAACCACTAACTTCCTTCTGTCTTCCTGACAGCGGATGAAGAACCATGGTTTACAGGCCACATAATGTATTAAATGTAACATTACCTAACCAATCTGGCAAATGTAACTGTTATTCTTTCCCAATAGTAGCATGCAGTATTTTTATGGGCACCTACTTAAAGATGCATGTTCCGATTGTGTATGGGACCCCCCTGATTTACGCCGTTACCCACTTACCCGGAGGTGGTATCGATTTTGATATCAGTGAATGCCATATTTTTCTCATTGTCACCTGAAATTTGAGCCCTCAAATCCATTCATTCTCAATATATAAACAAAAAAACCACCAGTTTTAATGGTTAACCATAAAGGCCGACTCAGAGATTTTCAAAATATACATTTTCTTTTGTAGCAATTAAAAATAGTCACTAGAACTACAGATACTCACCTAAAATGGCTCATCCCAAGTTAGAGAATGAATAAGATTTTTTCTTTTCATGCATAGTTCACATTTATGTAGTGCAGTAAAACAGTGGGCATCGGATACCGTGGTATACAATTTCGCTCCGGGATCCGGAATTTTTTAACAAGGTGGCGATTTCTATATGAAGGACTTCGATTTTTGGGGCTTAGTTATTTTTACACAGTGATTATTATATGGACAAACAAGCATTATGTATATGCAAAAAACATAATTTGGTTTGAACATTGAGTGCGCCCTACGCCGGGAAATCTCTGAGGTCAGCCTTTAATATTAAGTGCAAGTGAATCGGGCTTTTTGCAATATACATTATTGCTTCTACCATCAAAACCGCAATTTTTTTTCCCACGGTAACTTGATAGGGGCGTACATGCAAGTGCCAGGCTGTCGTATCAAGTAGAGAACTTAATAGACATCATTTTGTGAAATCAAAGGTGTTTGTTCCAATTTGGAACAAACCCTTTGATTCACAAAAGTGATTTGTTTTTATCACTGCTGCTAGATTTTGTGAATTGTAAAAATCTTCTTTTTTTTTTAATTTGCGACATTTGAATGCTCTTTTAAATAGATTTGAGAAAAAGTCAGTCAAAATATTTTGCAGGTGGGATGAGAAAGATACAAGCTTTCCAATAGTATCAAAATCTCAGGTTTGGTGGTGTGAAAGGTAGGGTCGAGGCTGAGAATCGGGTGGTGCCCCTTTAATATTTTCTGTCACACACAACAGAAAATCTAAGTATGCTTCTCTATAGGCCTGATTAGGACAGCAGGCAAGCTTTTAACTTAAGTACTTTTTTTGGCTTTTGTAGTTGTTCAATAAAGCTTTGAAATGTTCTTGGTAGAAGTCCTCACAGCTGTTTGAAAGTCTCATTTATTATAATAAAATGAGAATAAAACAAAAGATATCAACGGCGACACACTTTTGACAACTAATATGGAGTATTTATTCCAGTAACTACATCCTGTGTAAATTTGATGCAATTTCATTGCGGGCAAATATGATTTTTCATAAAAATTTAGTTTTACACGTCTTTCTATGGGAAATAAACATATAGAGGGTGCTATAACATACAAAATATGACCTTTGTAGGCCTATATGGCCAGATTCCCGCAATGGAATGTTCTGATTTTTGCAGAAGTTGTCCATTGTGTCGCCATTGCTTAAAATTGCTCTAAAAATAAGAGACAATTTGCGTGGGGTCAAACAGCTGTGTCATACAACCAATCAGGTACAAATTAAATTAAGACAAAATTTGTATCCTTGTGTTCCTTTAGGCACCAGTGCACTGTCACTATGAAATTACTGAAAAAAAATCACTTGGAATTAGAAATGAACACTGAAATAGTAATATTGAAAATATATTTTAAGTGGTATTTCAGTGATTTTGGTGCCATTTTCTGTTTAATGAATACTAATCCAAAATCATTCTACCAATCAGACGGCAACTCATTAATCTCACTGAATTGTTCGCTAAATCATTGTGGACAGATTTCAGTGTTGCATCATTTCGGTGTTCATTTCAAATTTCAGTCATTTTTTTTCTGAGATTATCATTGTACATAGAGTCAAGTAACCACTTTTGGTGTCATAACTTTGTACATATTGATGTAGGCTACAAGAGCTATACATTTCTAGAAAGGAAAATAATCCCAGGAATCCAACACTGAAAACCAAAACTCGCTAATTTACTAATTTGAATCTGGTAAAATTGATGTCAATTTTTACTAGCTAATAACTAGTTCTTCACGTCCTACTATTTATCTGACTGGTAGAAACAGCAGAACAAATTTACTGAATCAGCTTATGATTCGTAAGGAAATTAGTTGCAATGCTCGTACAATAGTCCTACTAATATTCGGGGGGGCTTTTACTCATAAACAGTAGAAATGTCTATTTTTACTTATTTGGGGTTGGTTCTACTTTACTTTCAGTAAATAGTAGGGCAATTGGTAGGGGTGTTTGTACTAGTTTGCCATTTTGATGCTCTGAAAGGTACATACAATTTCATTTATATTGGCAGTTTACAAGTCTGGCTAGCATGGCTACGGGCATGTTCATAACCCTGGGAGATCAACACTTGGGAGGCAGTTAAAGCAATAATGGCACATTTTTTGAAGAGCGCCCCAATTTTCAAAATTTGATATTTTGGCACAGTTACGTTGGTGATTGTCTAAAAACTATACCTGCGAACGAGAATGCTAAAAAATGCGTTTTTATCATAAAATAAGCGATTTTGTAATTAGAATTTGGATCCCAGATTGGACTTAACGGCAGAGCTGGTAATGCTACGTTTATGTCCGTCCGTGATGAAATAGTGCCACCTCGAGAAAATAACCTCTAACTTGATTTGCCTGAACCAATAAAACAACTAATGGATGAGCGTAGACACGTACATGGCGCTATTTCACGGCTATTTCACATTGACGGGGTGTTTCCAGCAGCCGTTAATTATTATCGGGATCCCGATACTAATTATCTAATTACACTTCCTTCGTTTGTGAGACCACAGCATTTTCGAGCTTAACCATTCAACCAGGTATGGTTTACTATCCAGTTTTACCAATGTCAACCGTGTTAAAAAATCTCAAATTTTTTTGAAAAATGGGGGGCTCTCAAAAAATGTGCTTTATATTGCTTTAAAAAAAGCAATAGGACTAAAAACACTGTGACATGCACATGAACAGTGGCGTAAAAACAAGCAAGGGGGGGGCAGCTGCCCCCCTGTGGGGAATCCTTGCCCCCCTGAAAAATGAGTGATTTACATAGGTCCCCATACACTATACTTACTCAAACAAATTTTATATAATGCTGCCCCCCTGAAAATATCTTTGCCCCCCCTTTCCCCCCTGAAAAAAAAGCTGGCTACGCCACTCACATGACTAAGCCTACACTACCCATCATTGTGGCATGGTTACTAAGGCTGGTACCCGGCCCATGCAGAAAAATGATAGGGCCTACACCACATGTTTCAGAGTTAGGCCTACAACAGCTTCCAATCCTTTATAATGCTTTTTCCCATATACTTTAATTAAAGACACTATCACGTGATTTTGAAAAATATTTTGAAATTTGCAGGAATAGATCTTCAAAGTGAAGGATAAGTTTTGTAGAATCTCATAAGGCAAACCTTTTTCCAGCCCTGTAGAATTGACAGAAAAGGAAGAAAACGGCAGTGTTCCAAGATACGATTCCCATTCAATTAAACGTGTTGTAGTAAGTGTTCGCGTGTTTCGGACAGTAATGACTAAACTCTCCGATCCTGTCCTTATTGAGTTGCTTCTGGTCTTACATTTGCAGGATATGTTTATGGATACCTGTATTGTTACATACTGCCACATCTGATTTTTGATGATTTTTCGATTTGCTGATTTTAAAACAAATCACTGATAGTGTCTTGACCTTATACTCAAGTCCCGGACTCATACATTATGACTACAGTATAATAGCCATGTGAGTGAACTGCACGCAATGTGACTCAAGTTCCAGAATCCATTTGTCACACACATGTTTCTAATGACAATCACATTTGAACATGTTTAAATGTACGTAGTAACAACACTTAATACATGTAAACTACCAATATAAGTTAATGTATCGGCACATTTCAGACATTTTTTCAGAGCTTTTGTTGAGACGGTTAACACAAAAAGTGAAATGCGGGCAGACAACGGCAGTGAAAGTTGGCATAAAAAAACGAGAAGTCAGTCGCAAATACCACTGATATGACAAAGAACTGTCCTCAAAATTTGTTGGTTCAATGTAAGAACATCTGGAACTATTTTTCAATTTTGTTTCTACTCGCTTTTAATTGTACAGGGTCTTCTATGAATCACATAGCTTTCACTAGATTCATAAATATCTAAGTTCAACAATTGACTGAACTAAAGAGTCTACGAATTATCAATTGGTACGATCCAATATACATTGGCGTAGCCGAGGTGGGCAGCTGCCCCCCTGTGGGGAATCTTGCCCCCCTGAAAATAGGTGATTTTACATAGGCCTATACTATACTAACACATTTAATATAATGCCTTCCCCCCCCCTCACCCCCCCCACCCCCACCCCCCCCCCCCGAAAATTTTTTTATTTTGCCCCCCCCCCTTAAAAAAGCTGGCTACTCCACTGCTAATAACAAGTTTTGGTTTTCTGTGAAAATATGATGAACAAAATACTAAAATTGTCAATTTGAGAAAATCAACATTTTTTTTTTTTTTTTTTTTTCTGTCTTGTACCACAGGCTCTCTCAGAGGTAGACTAATAAATTTCTTATATCTGTTTTGTGTGTGTGTGGTACATGTAAAGGAGGCATTTTTGGTTGAAGTTTTGAAGTTGGTTCTACTGGAGGTCCCCATTTGGTACCAGAAACCAATAATCAGGGGGTAGCCTGGGAAGGGGGAATAAGGTTGAAATCAAAGTCTTGGTAGATGTCACATTGGGTCGAACATCTTTTGTGGTCATAGATTTGTAATATGATTTAAAGGTGCAACGAGAGATTTCACATAACAGGTTTCCCCAAATGTGGAACATTCTTGGTTGTAACGCTTTCCATCAATAATATCCCCATCTGAAGGATTAAGTTTGAGAAATTTTTCTTTGGTACAAAAATGTAAATTTCTTCTAATTTCCTATAGGAGCAAATACAAAATTCAGCCTATGTTTTATATTAAAAAAATAAGCACGAAAATCACCTTTATTCCCTCTTTTACGACATTTCTGTAGCCAATCAAGGGTAAAAATCATTGAGTGTGTTTATCTATTATGAAAAACTATTTTATTACATAATATTTGGGGTGCCTCAAAAATCTCCTCGTTGCACCTTTAAGTGTCCCACTCCCACAGTGTTCACTTCATTCAACCATGCAGACCATGACATTGGATCAAAAGAGAAGGGGCGTCAACAGAAAGTTGAGGTCAAAGGTCATGTAGTAGGGCAAATTAGTTTCAAAAATAGGTGTGTTTTTGTTGGTTTAAGAGGTTACCGTTTTTGGTTGAAGTTTCTTCTCCATTTCAAGTATCTTTTCACTCGGCATTTCACAATACGGTGTGCCCCGGCGTTGTTCGTGCCAATTTTTGTTTGCCTGCCCTAAGGCAATGGAAGACACATAGGATCCCTTTGTCCACTGTTTGTTGTTGTCTGTTTAGTCATAAGTTATATAAAGCCGAATAACTCTATGGGTTGTATCTGTTTGTTGTTGTTGATGTCTGTTGTGAAAAAGGTTACACTTTGTCTGTAATATCCTCATACTTTGAGGCATTTAAAACCACTTGGGTCACAGGTTGCAACATGGCAATCCCCCCCCCACTTTTTTGATGAGGTCAAAGTTCCATGCCAAGGTCAAAGGTCATGTGAGGTCAAGTTGTAAATAGGCTGAAAATGTAAAATTGACCTCATTGAAAAAGTTTGAAATTCATTGGAACCAACTTGAATCAATAGGTGCAACACTGGGATCCCTCATTTTTGATGAGGTCAGGTCGCTACCAAGGTCAAAGGTCATGTGAGGTCAAGGTTGTAAAATAGGCTGAAAATGTAAAATTGACGCGCAATTGAAAAGTTGAAGTTCATTGGAACCAAACTTGAATCATAGGTGCAACATGGGATCCCTCATTTGTTGATGAGGTCAAAGGTCTCATCCAAGGTCAAAGGTTCATGTGAGGTGCAAGTTGTAAAATATGCTAAAATTATTGATCTCATTTGAAAAGTTGAAGTTCAATTGAACCAACTTGAATCATAGGTGCAACATGGTGATCCCTCATTTGTTTATGGGGTCAAAGGGTCACATATCAATGTCCCAATGTCATGTTAAGGCCTATCATTCACTAATCTCGACGGCAGGCGACACAAGCGGTCCCGAGGACCGCTGTTATTTTTTTAGCCACAATAGTCGATCGACCTCATCATCCCAGTCCACCCTTGACTACAGTATGAGATATTATGTCTAAAACTGCTCAACGAACGAGTTGGTGTTATCAATATGACAGGGAAAAAATGTTATTATTGTGAACAATCCATTCTGGTGTGCATCCGCATGCAAAACATGTTGAGTGACAACTAAATGAACAGATGATTTCACCTCGCTCCTGGTGTATTATTTGTATTACTGGGCTCAGGATGTTGACTATTCTGCATGATGCATTGCGAATTACCATCTCTCTGAAGCAAACTTGGCTGTGAATTGCAAAGATTCAAAACAAACTAGGTAAAAGAAATAGTTCTTTTACCAAGACAACCATCGCTTAGCGAGGATGTTTAGTACTTAAATGTTAGGGTAAATACTCAGAATCATGGAAAACCCTCTCGTATATTAGAGAGATAATAAAACCACAGTATATATGTCAGCCTCACTCCATACTCCCTATCATCCCCTTTAATTTTGTGAAATACCCGACTCTTTGAAAATGACAAGCCTTGTTATACAGCCATATATCCATTTCATAGGTGAGTGTCCACCTGTTCTCAAATGAATTCTAAATATTTTAACTAACCACAGTCCATTGCAACCGAGATTACAAAATTCACCTTAGAGGAAAACAAGTTTCAAAAACAGATGCTTGACACTATAGGCAATGAAGTATCAACTCCTGGGGCACAGTCTCAATAGCTTTCATTCACCACGTGTCTTTAGAAACACCCCCTAGTTTGTGGATAAATATGAACCTACATACACAATATCAGTTCATGTCAATGCATGTACAGTACATACCCCATGAACTGTGGCCCTGTTGATGAGCACAGTGTAATCATAGTGTGTTCCTATCCTGGCAGATTGTGCACATAATGGTACTCTCAAAACCAGGGGTCATATCATCCATTACATGTCAATGAACTGAGAATTATCCCCTGTGATGGTTGCGCTATCATCCAATCAATCAAAAGTTTGTTTCAGCTGCTTAGGAAATGTAATGAATTTCCTATAGGCATATACCATGTCCTTAATTTCTTACATAATTGGAACCAGAGACTTTGGCAACTGCACCCATGAGACCACCACCCAACTCTGTGCACGACTGTGATGTCTTCTCTGCTGCAAATCATTTGCTTGCACACTATGCTAGGGTACTTGCAATGTAGTGGCTTTATTCTATTCGATTTATAAGACATCTCGATGGAAAAACCATTAGGGTGGAAGTTAAAAGGAGTCGCAGGGGAGGTTGAGGTCAAGAGTATTAGAGATCAATTAGGTGCGAAATAAGTTATTTTTCTGGTTAAAGTTTGTCAATTTGGTTAAAGGTTCCTCTCCATCCAAACTCAGTTCAACATATTTGGTACAATGATGCTCAAGTGTATAGGAGGGAGTTGGGTTGAGCTCAGTAGAGGGGTTTTGTATATCATTTACATACTGGAGCCACAGTTATAAGTTGCACTTTTTTCGAAGCAGTGAACCGCTCCCCCCCTCCCCAATTTCTCATATCAAGAAAATATTGGGGCTTGTGGTCCATAAAAATAATGCGTATTGTTGCTTTAAAGGGGCATTTCATGATCCACAACCTCGTCCCCCCCCCCGACTTACCTAAAAAGTTAAGATTTTTAATATCATCTGAAAACTGAACCGTTTAAGCCTTAGTAATCCATGTGTATTAAATCTTCGTGCCAATTCGCTGTATCTGCAGAAATTCACAATTTTGTATTTTCTGTCTGTAACAGACAGCAGTTACAGCACAGTGGCTATGGGACCGTGGGAAACAGCAACTGTTTCATAACACAAAACCGCAAGATTGGAATCAACTCAAATTTTGGAATAGCTTTCTCAAGGATATCAGTGAACAATGAAACAAACAAGAAGGTGCTGGAATCACAAATGCACCTTTAAGATTTGGCCTAGAAAGCAATCAATGGCATGACATATTGAAAGTTGAGTACAACCAGTTGTCTCCGTTCAACAGGAGTTGAGTTTTTTTTTCGAAAAAAATCACCAAGGAAAACATAATTTTTGCAGGGGCCACAACGTGTGTGTTTGCCTTTTGTAATAAAAATATACAATCAACCCAGCCTGCTTTTTAAAGCGGCACTGGCACATTTTCAACAAAATATGAAAGTCTTCAATTTGCTTTCAAATGATAGTCTCGGCAATTGGAAGAATAGAGATACATTTTCACATAAAAATAACATACTCAAAAACAGATAGGGACGTAATAAGAGGTTAAAAAGACATCCCAGGGAATTTGGTAGGCTATATACCGGCTAACTTTCCCATTTCACGTTTTTTCCATAACTTTAATCAACCAAAATGTGTTATTTATATGAATATCATATACTCGTACTCTTGGATATTAAAAACCATAAAAGGTCAAGACCGGTCACAGTCTGCATGCCGTGGAAACATTGCCTATGGCGTGTGTTTTTTCTTGTGGGTTAAAAACGCCATTTCCGTCGTCTGCTTAATTAATGTCGCCGGCAAACATTAATTATAAAATCGTTCCTTTACCCATAAGGACGATGATTTGTTCTTAATCTTTCGGGTGAAGGATGATGTATCTAAAAGGTTTACAAACCACGCAAAAATATCAATTTTTTGAAAAAACTCTTGAGGGCGCACTATTTATCAAATTTGTGCCAGTGTCCTTTTCAAAAAAAAATCAATCTTTGGTCTATTCTTTTCAAACACTTTTGAAAAGAATAGACCAAATATTTTTGCGTGTTGTAAGCTTTTATATACATTGCCCGCACCCGAAACGATTAAGACCAAAAAGTTACTTTCTACAGAATTTAAGGGGCACTATCCATCTTCCGTCCTCGCCCCATATTTTCACACTATCGAACCTGAGATTTTTGGTACCATTGTTATATTACCCTCAAAATTTTGATTAAAATATTATTTTGTACTTTGTCACCTCTAAAGAGAGAGGAATATCCCTAGTGTTTGTACAAGGGGCAACCTGTTAGGATTTGCCATAAGGGAAGTGGGGATTCCCCAAGATGTAAACTTAGTAACCTGGGCAACTTGTTTTGCTTTAATATCAAATAATTGCATGATCTGGGGATTTCCTTCCCATAAAGTTAATATATGGGAAGTGATGTAATTCAGATGATATAATTTGTGAATTCCAATTGGTCTGCTAGTGCGGGTTATGTTTATTGCATGATGCTGTGGTAATGTCTATTTTATTTTAAGACTTGGGAACTTTGTGAAGTCAATATACTGGAGATTTGAGTAGGACATTCCCTGCCAATCAATCCCCTAGAAACAAGTAGCTAGAAAGTCATAGCTAGTTTTACTCCTGCATTGAGGAGCAGACTGTAAAGTACCCTAAGTGCCAGATTAATTCATGTGAGCAGAGTCGCTGTAAAAACAAACAAAAAAAAAACAATTATTCTACTGTCGGTCTTTGAAGCCAAAGTGCTGGGAATCAAAAATAGATTCAAATTGTGGACAGATAGACATCGTGGTGATGATCTCCTGGACTGATATACTGTGGCCTATTGGGGGTTGTCGAGGGAATTTTTTAGCCTGTCGTCTTGAACTGCTGGACAAAAATGCCTTCGGGGAATGAGAAGATCCCATGGACGATATGCTGGAGATTTTCGGGCGGACTTTGATGCTGTCACTTTTTGGAAGTCTTTCGCTGTGAGGGGAATATCAACGTTGAACTGCAGCGCTGCTTTGGTGGAGACATGGGATGAATCTGAGGGGATTGGAATATTGAGAGGTAATTTGTGGTGGTAGATGTGTTGAGCTCTTGGACGTGCCAAATCTTGCGTCCAATATGAACAAATTCATGGATATGTTTATTTTGTATGTAAAATTTGGATCCATGTGCACAGGGTCGTGTGTTTGTGTTTGTGAGTTGTTATGACCTTAGAAGTCCTCACGGGACGTCATGACACCATAAATAGAAACCTTGTATTTGCTCACTCTCATCGCAAAAAGATTTTGACTGACTTCTTTCCATTATGATACTACAGGCTAAAATATACTTTGTTATGATAACAGGAAAAAAAATATGTACAGTACTATTGGCTATTGTAATACACAAAATTACCATCACATTAAATGTATGTTGGATTAAAAATGAAAGTTGGGATTAAATTATGTTTGTGATGGGCCTCCCTACGATAAAGAAGAAAATCTCTGTTGTAATTGATGGGGCAACTTTAATGTCATTATCTCAATTTTTGCACACCAAGGTTTTTTAACTCAAATGGTGGAAACCCACCCCCTAACCGGCATTTGTGCGTGTACTTTTAAATTTTATGAATGACTATGACACAGACCTTCCCATTGGTGCCAATACCTTTACTAGCACACAAATAGGAAATACACAATGGGTTGCATAGAAAGAAACCACTAACTGGTATACATTCCAGGGGAATATAATTGAATTGCAAGGTTGCCCGACCTTGGTCACGTTTGCTGAGTGATTGATTTTATGGTCATTGACCGAGTATTCCATGAAGGTGACACTTTGTGCTAAAACTATCCTAACTTGATCTACTGTCTTACTTGAAGGTGCTTGTTCCGATCATCTTCCTCCCCCCCCTTCCTGGAAGTAGTATCAAAAATTAATATCCGCATGAAATGGCGTATTTCTCATGTTGTCCTGAAATCAGTCTTCAAATCCATTCTGTGCCAAGACAGAAAAAATGCAGTTATAATCGCGCCATTCTTCTGTCACGTTTGTGACCAAAACCGGTGAGTTTTTACTTTCAACCGAGCTCTTTTAGCAATGAACAATCTGTATTCTTTGTACATTATTAAAAACCTTGAATCTAAGGCGCACCAAAAATAATGTATCCACTTTCACTTGATTGGTTATTTCATCATGGGGGGAAAATAAAGCAGTTCACGTTGTGACCATCAGATCGGTCACACCAGGACCAACTTTGGGGGGCACACCATGCCAAAAATACCAATCTACCAAAAAGGGGAAACCATTTATTTTTGGTAGGTTTGGACTGAAGGTTAGTAAGGAATTAAAAAGTAATAACAGAATGGACGGGAGTTGAAAGTAAAAAAATCACCGGTTTTTGGTCACAAACGTGACAGAAGAATGAAATGGTTAACCAGATGGTGTATTAAGTCCATCCCAATCGTTGGGGAAATTTCATCTCAATAAGGTCATGTCATCTTACCTAAAATCTTATTCTAAACACATAAAAACCCTGACTTTAAAGAGACAGGACATTTCCAGAAAGAAGCGTCCCCATTTTTTTTTTTTTTGAGAGTGAAATTTAGGGGGGTGGGGGGGGCAAAGTGAAAATTTGGGGTGAAAGCTGATATTGGGGGAGCAAAATATCCAAAGTGTTGTGATTTTAACCCATTTTGGCCAAAAAATTGCTGATTTTAACCAAAATTGTGAATTTTGGCCGAAATAGCTGATTTTAAACAAAAATCAGCATTTTTCTACTTACCCACCCGCCCCTTCCTTGTAAAGTACGTTGTTGATTTGTTATCAACCTACAGTCAACATGCAAATTAGTGCCTCGCCCAGGCCGGCTTGCAGCTTTCAAAGAAGATGTTTACGCCGTAAACACAGTGTTTGTCATGTTTGGAACTCTGAGTAGGCCTACAAGGCAACCAGGTGCAACCAACAAAGCAACCAAATATTCCAAAAACTATCATTTGCTTTAGGATTGCTAAAATATTTTACGAGGAAAGATTCTCTGTGAACTGGGAACATTTAGGATATAGTGAGAATAATTAGGTTCCTCTATATATGATATTAACTTTCCATAAGGATTTTAATATGAAGGGGATTCACATATGTTACAACTCTGAAATCCAATGCATCCACATAGTGTTATCAACTCTCACGTGCTAAAGTCGCCCTCGTGAGATAAAAATATGCGGACGATGGATGCGTCGTTGTTGATTTGTGATGGACCACTCGGGAACATCCACAAACAAGTGTTGCTGCTGCCAAGTTTGCAAGCCACAAGAAAAATAACAAAGCCCGGGGGGGACTTGTATTCCAAGGTGGATATATGCGTGAACATGGACATACAAAAGGCACCTAAACAAATTTCCTCCGACTGAATAACATACCTAAACAAGTATTTTGTCTGTTTTTGCTATGTTAAAGAAATGGATCCAGACAGAAGCGCCCCCAATTTTTTTAGAACCTGTTGTTTGCATATTGGATGCTTTCCAATGTATTAGATCACACCTGACGTGAATAAGCGAATGACCCCGTCTTGATGTAATAAGTGGGTGATTTAGTACTTTCTGTCTGGCACGACCGAAAGTCAAAGCACGGGGTTCTATGCGGGGACAATACGATAGTCAGGCAAGTTCAAAACAAGGTTGCTGTTTTCTTTGCGTGTTTGTCCAATAAACCTTCGTACGTCTGGGAGGTGGTCTACAATTGATCTGTGCAATTTGAGAGAAATTTGTATCCTCTTCCCATAAAACAAAATCTCCTCCGTCAACTTTAAACAAGTATTTGTGTTTTGCTTAATTTCCCCTAAAACAAAGTAAGTAATGCATTGTGTCATTAATATACCCTGTATATCTGCTTTGCTTTACTTCAGCTTTACAATTTTTTGAAGATTTTGATCTCTGTTTAATTTGAGTATTACATACCCTAAACACGTACACACAAGTCAATGGTTAAAAAAAAATACCCTTTTTTCCATATTTTGCGATTCGTGGACACCACGATTCAATTGTACGCGCGTACATCGCCGTTGGAAAAAAGGGACCTGTTTACACGTTTTCTTGTTCACCATCATGTCCACCTTTAAATTTAAAGTGCCTGGGAAATAAAAGACAGGTCTTTTTGTTGTCACTGTTCTAAAAATGGGAGGAATGTTCATTTCTATGAGTCTATTTGTGAATTGTGCAATTTTTCCAATTCGTAAGAATTGACACATAAATCTTCAAACCCGGGAGTGAGGGCACAGCTTGGAGATCAGTGTGCACCCAAGGGCTGACTGCCTAAATATGACAAAAGTCTGCCAATGTTGCATATCTCCAGTTCCCTTGATATAACTTCTTGATCCCTGGAGACATAAGTTGCTCTAGTAAGAA
>JAMKCH010029049.1:0-17319 GCA_023653785.1 Ophioderma brevispina
GGCAAAAATTGACCCTTGCCAAAATTCAGCCTATGAACCCTCTTGCATTACAACCCCCTTTTATTTAATTTATAAGTTTAGCCAATTTGCTCTGTGCTTTTTGTAAAGTTTGAATGCGGGTTCACTACTTCATCCTGCCCGGGACTTGCTGGTCAGGTTTTCCTGGTATATGGGCTATTCCCCGCTGCATTTTAATCTCAATTTTATGTAGTTTTATCTACGGTATAGTTTCTGTATGTTTTTAATGTTACTGATGGGGAGTGCGTTTAATAAACTGATTATTTGAGCGGTGGTAACGTTTGAATAATGAGAAGATTCTATGATGAGGCTGATGAAGATATTTTCAAAGTTTTAACAACTGGCAAGAGTACAAACTGGGTTGCATGTGAATGTATGTTGTAGATTGATCATTAGGCTATTGTAAAACATTTGAGGTTGTCTGACCATGGCCATCCATAGTTTGGAGGAAAAAAGATCCATTCTGGGCTATGAAGTAGGGAAAATAACTATTGTTGCTTTGCGGTAGTCTGAATAATCAATGTGAGGCGGCTTCTTAGCGATAAACCTGTGTTCCACACCGGTTTTTATCCACTTGAGTTAAAAAAAATGTCACTTTCATTTCAAAGTTTGGGTTTGGCGTAAGGCAAAAAAAGTTCGTCTCAGCTTCATGTAAAACGGCCCAATTTCCTCATGGTAGTTACAACCACAGCTACCAACGAGTAGGACATGGATTACCTAACCACTAGACTGACACTCGGCCGGCCAGGATTCCGTGTTTTAGTTTTGACGCATCGACGGGATAGTTTACACACAGCGGCTGTCTGCACCGTCGCGAAGTAGTTACGTGGTTAACCGGCTCAGCGAGCGGCAGTATGTATCATGGCCAATTTTGGTTTTTGATATTTTGGCATATATTTGCATTTTTTATAACATGTGCGGGAATATGGGGGTTTGTGTTTTGATGATGCCCCCCCGATTTGAATAATTTCGGTAATGATTTTCCTAACACAACTTCAACAAGTGCTAAACGAGGCCCGAGTGTATAGCGCCTCATTTCATGAAATTTTAATCCACTCTCAAAATGGCGTGGTGGTAACCGCGGGGTAGCTACTTGGTAGCTGCGTGTATAATCCGGTACTGTCTACTCAACATCACCTTAGATCACAGTGGGCAAATACAGGGTAGCAATTGGGGTAGGTGACGAAATAGCAACATTACTGTTTACCTCTAAAACTGTTTTTACTTTGTAAGCCCTAGCTTGCAGCGTACCGCCTCGCAATGAGGCCCACGTTGTAGGTGGCAGTAGCTGCCGGGTAGACATGGGTTGTTGTTAGCTGCGTATAGGCTACCACGTGAGTAAGAATCCTGGCCGTTGTAGCTCAAAACCTTTTAAAGGTTACAACAAAGAGATTTCAAGTCGTCCATATTTCTGTGATATGTAGTGATTTAATATGATTCGACATTGAAATAGATCCCTACTTTTATTTGGCTACAGAAATAACTTAAAATGAAAACAAAAGGTGATTTGTATATGCTTCTATTCAATAAGAAAACAAGGCTGGAATTTCATATTTGCACCTATGCGAAATTAGAAATTCACAATTTTGGTTACCAAAGAAACCGTTCTCAGCTTAATCCCTTCAGAGGAGATATTTTAGAACAAAGCTTTACACACAGTGCAAAAAATCAGAATTTTCATTATTTTAGGGACACCTGTCACTCGAAATATCTCGTTGCACCTTTAAGCACCATGTTGTATTCTTTTTTATTTCATTTTAAGACCATCAGACTACTTTTTTGCAAAAATGCTTTTTTGTGTAATTTGGGCAAAGCAAATGGAAAATCTAGGGATTGTGCTATGGAAGTGGTGTCGTGTGTGTATCTGAGTCTGATCTGTCTGTGGTAAAAAATGTGGACCCAAATGTAACGCTAAACATAATGCCTGTTTCCACATAATGTGTGCACATTTTCATGACACTGGATACCATGGTCCTTAGGGTAGTGCCCACATGTTGATGACCATGGTGACTTTAGGTAACCTTTGTCCACCCCCCCCCCCGCCCCCCCCCCATTCCACAAACAGTGCCGGCCACACACGATGTTGGTGAACGCTGTTATTTTTTTCTTGATTAGTTACAAAAAAATGATAAAAATCTCTTGAACACCTTACAAAACGAAATGTGGTAAAAAATGTGAAGTTTACACCTATACGAGTGTTGTGTGTTTGGTTTGTGGGTGTACGAGTTTTAATTTTAACCCTCGCTGAAAGAAATGCAAGCAGTTTTATATGTAGAATACAAATTCCCAGCTCCCATGTTTTCTTTAAAAAAAACCCAATATTAAACGTCATTTATGTTCATTCCGTTCTTTTATTTCACCATTGATCAATAATACAGTGTAAGAATAAATTATTATTAGGCGTGGGGTGACCAAACCGAGCAAAGCTCGAAGTATTGCCACCCTACTATTCTTAAGTAGCAAGACAAAGAACAAACATGTGCACGACAGCTGTAAACGAAAACATTTGGTCATAGTACAGGACAAAACCAAAACATATGAAATACAGTGTGCATAGTTGACAATGACAAGTTGAACTTAGTAGTCATTTGTACAGGCGCATAAAAACAATATAAAGGTACAAGAGCCTAAACCAATTTATATGACAAAAAAATAAAAAAAGTAAAAAAAACCATTTATATTTTTTTTACCCTCCCCCCCAACGCCTAGTGCCAGGCCATGTTAAAAGTAGTGACCGTGGGCCACATACCCTAAGTTGCCCCCTCAAAAAAGCTTGGATTTGTCTAAAATGGCTGCAATTTTCAGCTAGATATCATTGTTATGGTTCGCTTTAAAGTTGGAACAAGAGATTTCACATATCGGTATCCTATAAAAAGTGCTGATTTTTGCACCCTGATGTACGCTTCCATAAAAAATAGTCCCCATCTTCAAAGGATTAAGGAGAAATGTTTCTTTAGTACAAAATTGCAAAATTTCTTTTTAGTATATTAGGAGAAAATATGAAATTCAGGCCTATATTTTTACATGAAATATAAGCAAAATCAAAATCCTTTTTTTTCTCTTTTTAACACATTTCTGTAGCCAAATACAAGGTAAGAAAATTATTGAGCATCTCATCTATATGGAAAATACTACCGTAACCACTGGGATATAAAGCACCTTCGGGTATAGCCCACCCCCACCATTTTAAAGAAAAAACAAGGAAATAGCATACACGCGGGATAAGCCCAGGTCGTAATTTTAGCATTCATCAGGAAACCAATGTGGCAGTAATTACACAAACAAAATCACATTTTCAAAACTTGAACTATTCTATAGAGTAGGCAATGCATTGGGATGGGTAGTTTACTAGAATTACTTTGAGGACTGTGATGTGAAAATTGAACTTTTATTTTAATGTTTTAATATATGCTACCACAAAGGTCATAAAAATGGTTATGGCGAATAATATGCTCTTGAAATGATATGCAATTGTATCTGATGTTTGCTCCCAAGTTCTAGCCCCCCCGGGGTATAAGCCCACCCTATTTTGAAGTAAAATCTTCCTTTTAGGGGGGTGGGCTTATACCCGAGAGTGCGACGTATTAACAATATTTGGTGCCTCAAAATCTCTCGAGCACCTTTAAAGGGGGCAATGCAAAGCAGAAGTGTCCATCACTCTTTGTGTCATCTGCAAGAATTGAAGAAGGAAATGGGGATTACTCTGGTAGTATGTTCTGTGTGTCTGCATGTGTGCCATGTGTGCACAGAAGGCTAACCGGACAGGGTGGACGTCCATGTCAATCAAGCTTTAGGATTCTATTGTTAGAGCTTGTTATGTTACAATTGTATCAATTTTTTTTTCGTTGAGGTTGATCACTGTGTATTGATTACTGATTAAGCGGTGTCCTTTATTGCGTATTTCTGACCTTGGTGCCCCCCGGGGTGCCCCTATCGTACGATAGGCCTAACGATAGGTCTTATTATGAATATACCTTAAAGGGCTTGCAGCGATTACTAATCAGAAACATCGAAAAAATCATCAAAATTCATATTTTTATATTTTTGTTACTGGCATGGATATGCGAACATAACATGCAGTGGTTGGCTTGACATCCTTGTCTAAAGACAAGGGAGGACTTTTTATCTGATTCTGCAATTTCTATACCATGCGGGGGGTATCAAAATTTCCGACTTGAGACCAAAAAAGCCTTTCCCGGTGAATATCACAGATTTTCATGTGATATTGTGCGCCAGATATCAATCAGTTTGACCTCAGACACAAACATAATTGATCTTTGGTTATTCTGTACTGGTGTAAACTCACAATCGGCTGTTTATTGCAGCTTTTGAAACGCCGTCGCAGTATGTCTCTTTCCGGGAGACGGTATGACCAAATTCTTCAAATACTTCATTTTTTTCATATTGGTGGTTTAGTTCTACATTAAAGCAGTATATGGAATGTGCACACTTATCCCTGATTACAAGTTTAAAAAATAAAAAAAGTAATTTCCACATTTTTCGATTCCTCGCATATCGCTGCTTATCCCTTTAACTCCGCATTTCATTAAAATTATCCTCTTTCCCATTGATTACAAGTAAATCTGCAGCAAATGAATCGCAAGTTTGTTGCTTAGAAGTTAAAGTAAACATAATAACTTTTATTTGTTCTTCTGAACATCAAAGTTCATTTAGAAAAATACCAGGAAATAGGGTGCGTAAATGTACGCAAATACGACAATTCTTAAGGACAATAAAATAGGTATCGGTAAAAAACAAAAAATAAATAAATAGGCCTATTGGAATAATTGACTAATATAAATAAACAAATGTAACTGCAAAAATATCCTAAATTCGATAAAATGAATAAAATAACCAATAAGCCCGTTGAAAAAAAAAAAACACGGACATCTCTCGGTTGAGTAACACCTAAAAAAAAAAAAAAAATCAGATTCCACTTCTTTCCTGCCATTTGGTCACCGCGGCTACACATCACACATATTGGTCTACACTGGCTCGGACAATACAGATCTCATCGATTTTGTTTATCTTGCTGTGATCCAGGGTCGAAGGTGATTCAGTCGACCTGGTTGTTAAACCCATAAATAAGCTTGAGTGACAGCTCTTGGTGGACGTCCTGCCCTGTTATTAGCCTTCTGTTGTGTGTCTGTAATCAAAATGTTATCCCTTACAGGTGATCCTCATTGCCCGGACGGCTATATTAAGCTATATATCAATGAAAGCTTATTTTATCGCGATTTTATATGTAACGGGGTCATATTTATGCTACTCACGATTTGGTTACAAGAGCCAAATGAAAATCGTCTTTCAAGCAACACCACTTCAGCGAAAGTCAATATTATTGACCTTGGCTCTGTGGAGTGGTAACGTCCCGATTGTGCAATCGTCTATGCAAGTAAAACAAATCCCATTCACTTGTATCGCTCGCTTCTGCGCTTTTGAAGACTTTCCATTGGTTTTTCTAAATTGCTCAACAAATCATATTATGAGCAATTTACAAGAAAATACCGATACTATCCGTTGAAGTATCTGGTAGATGTGTGGCTCTATCCCACTCAGTCACCAGAGAAGGTGGTTCAGTCGGCATTTTATACATACTGAATTCCTTGCTTCAGCATGTATTGCTGCAATTTGTTCATGGTAAACAAATTGTCGCTAGTTAAAGAAATTACCGCCATGTTACGCTCAATGAGCCAAGACTTCACCGGAAACCCATAGCAAAGCCAACATGATTTATTAAAAAAAGGTTCAATAACCCCATCATTGAGTGCTGTTTACGGTTTGAGGAAAAGTAGATTAAGATATCCCCCGTTACTCCCCCTGATAGCGCCTATACCTCATGCAATTCCATCGGTTAGCATAAGAGGGTTTAATGTAAGTCATGGAAGAACGCAGCAGTGTCTTTACGCACACTGTAGTAGTTTTTGACCACCACCATGCTCCAGGGGAGGTCTCCCGCCTAACCTCAAGGGCAGCTCAGAGCTAGAATTTCAGCGAGAATCAGAGAATCGATTCTCGCAAGATTCTCGTAACTGATTTGCGTGAATCAACATTGATTTCTCTGTCAACCTTTAGAAAATTAACACAGTATCGAATTAGATAATTCTCACAAAATTTGTTGTTGGGAATCGAGACTGATTCTCGCACTCAGCGACAAAATTCTACCCCTGCAGCTATTTATTTTTCATGCTCCATGAGCATGAGTGGTGGTCAAATCTCACACTATCGTGTAAACACAGCTGGCCTATGAGCTCTGCTCGCTACTCATGATTCATCGTAAGCGATGAGAATTAAAGCGATTTTTTCACATTTCTTGCACACTTAATGAACCGAAATTATAATTACCAATCTACAGAGATCAAGGAACCTAGTCAACAAACATTTATCACTAATTGGCGAAATTCAAAACAGGAGAAGCGATTTGGGGTTCCTTCACATTGGAAGATGCATTGCGCCAAAAGACTTGTTCAATCGCCTACGTCACACGATTTGGGCATGTCAGAGAAGGACAGCTTAAGCGTATTTTTTTGGGCATAAAATCGCAATGAAATATAGGGTTATAGTTTTGGCTTATAGAGGCATATTATAAATTTTTTTTTTTGAAAAAAAACAAATATATTTTTGGCATCCTGGAAGTATAAGCTTTCCATTGGTATATAGCTAATATATGCCGTCCGAGCACATGAGGATACACATTTTAATATTTGCATGCCGTATGAGTTCCATAAGGGCTACGATGATTTAACTTGTGACAGGAGGGGGTGGGGTGATGTGACATGTTGGGGACCGCAGTGACCCTCATGTGACTTGGTGACTTCATGTGAATTGGCTGGTCATAATGTTAACCCTTAATATATTGAATGGTGTGTGAGTTCCATAAGGGCTACGGTGATGTAACTTGGTGGAAAGGGAGGGGGCGGGGTGTGGTGACATGTGGGTGACCTCATGGACCTTTGTGACCTCATGACCTTTGTTCCCATTCACAAATCGCGACGGCAGACGACACTCACGGTCCGGGGACTGCGATGTATTTTTAATTTTTCAGCCGAATACATCTCTCTTTCTGCAGGGAAAAAAATGGCCGGTGCTTCTTTTCAATAGTCTGCCTGCCTATAGGCGGTAATTTTGTCGTGCTGATTCTCAACCCATTAATTCCATCTTGGCAGCTGACAGTATTAAGATGTTATGAAGAAAAGCGAATATTTAAGCTACCAGTTTGACATGATAGCTAAGAAATGAGTTTCTTGATGCGTGTTTGTACATGAAAGTATAAGCAGTTTAATTAGGACCGGTGCCTCTGAAGCATCCCAAAGGCTGAACTAGTAAATGCAATAGGCCATAGTAGATTGTTGGAGATCATAAAACCATTGCCTTACCCACTTTGCCCTTACCACTTACCAATTTGTTTCTGTTGTCTGCATTTCATCTGAAGGAAAACAAATGGAGCATATTATGAATGCGGCGGATCTTCATTTCGTCCACTTCAGTGATTCATGATTATTTTTTCCAATTGTACCAAACCACTCCTGCCTAGATGGACCTCCCCAGGCTCTTGAAAAACCATTGCGGTTGGAATGGCTAAAAGCATTGCTACCCACATACACCTTAAGTTAGAGGCACCCAATTTGAGAATAAGCTTCATTATCTTGTCTTTGTAGAGAAAGGTCTGTTTACCTCAGCCGTCAGTGAATCTGTAACTGTTCCTTCATGATTACCACCAGATGAGTTTGTAGAAAGTACTTTCATCTCCAACTCTGCAATTTGTCATACGTGGCATACCTTTGTTTCCGATGGAATCTCAAGTTGACAAGGAAGTTCATACTGAGCCTGTGTGGTCAGTCTATGGCAGGCTATCCAAACCAAGCCAAAATTCACTCTCAAAATATCCAAAAGCATTGTTTGTAGTCCTCCCAACCGAGGTAGAAATCCACCGATCCATCTTCTCGACGTTGAAACACTGTCCATCCGCCGCCGTCATTCTCCAAGTCACAGTAACGATGAACTGCATCTCATTGGCCTCTCCTTGTGCTACAGAATGTATCTGGGGTTTCACTGTGTAGATGCCACTTGTGTTATGTATCATTGCAGTCTCTTGCAGTAGAGGTCGATAACAGTTTGTCTGCTGGTCTTGATGACTGGAGACTACAGTTGTGGTAGTCATGGACGATGTGTATCTTCAGTTGGTTCTGTAGGATGTTACCAATGGTGGAGGTCAGATTTTGTAACAACTGTGTATTGGTGGTAGTTTGTAATTCTTCCAGGGTGCACTCTGTTCCTTGACAGGTGGTTGTGGTCCCTCCACGGGTGTTACAGTGGACCATTTGATCTTCAAGAACTCCCAGGAGAGAGTGATGATGATTAGAGTAATGGTGTCAACCTTCATTATGGTTTGTACTCTGTGATCTAGACAGTTTATGTATAAGCACAGTCAATGCATTGGTTGTATTTCGTTGGCACCAAATAGGAAAGGCATCTGTAACCATTTGAATTAATATAAAGTTTGTGTTGGCACGGATGCAAATATGGTTATAGTACTGATCAAGTTACTGCAACCTCAATGCCATGGACACAGTTTACTGACCTATGTATACTGTAATCTTCTGAGAAATTGAACTTAGTTTCCTGGTTATGAATTACATTTCAAAAAGGATCAAGGTTTATAGTCCACAGGTTTGCTTCTGTGCATGGGTCAAGGAACTAGGTGTAAGATTGAGAGTGTGGCTTTTAGTAGCAGTTAGTGAGGGCATTGATATGATTTCCTGATGGGGTGTCACCATAACATTGACTTCCTCTTACAAAATGAAGTGTAATTTTTTTGGCTAGGCTTCAATTAAAGGAAAGTGCACAACTGAGGAGTGGGAACTTGTAAATGTAAGGTTTAGGATAAAATGGAATTTAAAATAATAAGAGTAAGATTTTCTTCAGAAATTTAACCCCCGTAGCACTACTTGACTCATACCGCATTTTAGTGGCTATTTTAAGCAATGGCACAACACAATTTTGACAACTGATATAAGTAGGGACATGCAAGAGCTTAATTTTTTTTTTTTTTTGGGTATTACCTACGCAAAATCAGAAAAAATCATTGCGGGAATCTTGCCATATAGATATAATAAAAATGTTGAATTTTATACCACGCACATATCCACCCGTAGGGTGCTCAAGGTGCGATTGCCAATTATATAGGCCTTCAAAGATCATAATTTGTATGTTATAGCACCCTATATGCCTATTTCCCATAGAAAGACGTGTAAAACTAGATTTTTATGAAAAATCATATTTGCCTGGCAATGAAATTCATCAAATTTACACAGGATATACTAAATATAATAAAATACTCCAAATTAGTCGTGAAAAGTGTGTCGCCGTTGATATTTGTTTTATTTTAATTTGTCATAATAAATGAGACTTTTCAAACAGCAGTGTCCTAAATATACCTACGAAAATGTCATGTGCACGTATACACTGATAATTATTGGTCCAATTAAAGTGTAGACACTTTGACATGTATGTGTAGATGTTTGTAGAAATTACACTTGTCATCTTCAAATATGCTAAATAAACTATTTTAGCAGGCAGGTTTCTCTATTTTCAGCAGCTATCTGTCCAGCCATGGTTGAGGGTGTTGAGCTTGTATGAAGAGATTTCCTCCTGTGAATGGTCGTAATTCTCTCGTTTTGATAACTTTTAGTAAATTTATTTATACACCATCTTATTGTTTACGGGTGATTTTGGAATTTTAGATTTTCATATCATACCTTTTTCAATTGGTCAAACTTTCAAGTATTTCTGTGACTAGTATTTCAGCATGGTGATCATCATCGTTATCATTATCATCGTCATCATTGGCCTCATCATTGTCATCGTCATCATTATCCCCATCAGACAGAGTAGAAAACATCAGTATTTCATGCATGCCACATTTGGCAATTGAGGCAGCGATCATGACCTAATTAGGAAAGATTTGGCTCCAGAACTTTGCAGTCATTACTCTTACTATTAAATTAAACAAATTAAAACTCTATTTTAACAATTTGACAGGCTAAACATGTATAAATTCAAGACTCACATCATTATTATTATTGCTCCATTCACTAAAATGTCCCAATTTGGCAATTATCTTTCTGGAATAAAAAGCAGAAGATACTAGAAGTATTTTGGTCATTTGGTTGAAATAACTATATTCAATTAAAAGTTATGACACAAAAACTGAAATTGGATAAAAATATGTTGCATTTTGCTCAGACAATCATGGGAACCATCCCCATGTTCACAACTGAAATTGGAATTGGGCAAGTCATTATTCATTACAAAGCAAATATCTTCCCCGGTAATATATCCTTAGCCACTTCCCATCAATCAATTATGGGGACCTGGCGAGGCTGTTGACAACATGTATCAGGTCACATTGCCTAGGGGTGAGGGGGTACTTTTCCTATTAATAGTAGACTAAGGACTATCTCTAAACATGTGGATTGTTCTGGAATATTGAACCTTACAAAATGTGATTTTCGATGCTATACTCAAATGGATAGGGTTAGGAATGTCAATTCTTATATTGCCCAAAAAGTATTGCTCATCAGATGGGTATAATATACAAGCTACCATTTAAAGGTGCAACGAGAGATTTCACAAAACGGGTATCCTTAAAATTTGAAAAATTCTGAATTTTATCACGGATGTAAAGCTTTTTATCAGAAATATCCCCATATGAAGGATTAAGCTGAGAAGTGTTCTTTGGTACAAAAATAGTGAAATATTTCTAATTTTCCGTTGGAGCAAATAGGAAATTTCCGCCTATGTTTATGTGAAAATAAGCTATTTAAAAATCCTTTGGTTTTCACTTTCAAGACATTTCTGTAGCAAAGTAAAGGCAGGAAATCTATTCTATATGAAATCCATACAATGACAGAAAATATGGATGGCTGAAATATCTTGTGTACTTTAATACATGCTGCCAAGCCCAGACAGTGTCTTTTGAGGCGCGCGCGAGCGATCGCGCGCAGTCGGCATCTAAATGCTTTGAGTCCGAGCGATTATCGCGCATTTGTTAAGCCGGCTGCGAGTTTTACCGTTGTATTTGAGCCGGCAACCAGGAAAATATTTCCTTGGCAAAATTAAATGATAAATGATCACAGAACACTAGCGTTACCCGTTACACGCAAATTTTCATATAGTGTGAACGGCGGTAAATCGGTGTTGAGAGCAAAAATCTGCGATATTAACTCCACAAATGTATCGGAACTCCAATGGACATACCCCATGGACGGTGTACGAAAAATGAACACGACTATGTGTAAATAATGATGAAAGTAAACGTCGTAAATTTAAGGCCTTCGCAACTGTATCACACATGGTTGTTTTTTGATTGAGCCGAGTTTTGAAAGCTACGATGGTGCCTCGAGCGGGGAAAGAAGTGGAGTGGGTCTTACAAACAATACGGAAGTAGAATTTAGATAAATATTTTCGCCATCAAGAACGAAACGATAGGCGTACCACCTTCGGGGTCAAATTGATTTGTAAACTATGTACGAAACATGTTCAAAGAAATCCGGGAAAGAAATGAAAGGGGCGGGGAGGCGTCGCCCGATTACAAGTAAGAACATACTTGACAGTGACACACGTTGATGGATACGTTATTATCAAGCATCGTAATCGCCAATTATTAATATTAAAATTGGTCTTTTTTGGAACTTTTTAAAATCTGACTAAATATGACTGACTGATGCCGACTTAGGTTCAAATTTGTTACTGATATATGCGACTGTTCGTGCGTGCCCAGTTTACTCTCCATAGTCTAGAAGGAGATCACTTTTTCAAAATTTATTTAAAAAAAAAAACAAAGTTCACTTCAACTTTCAAGGTTCAAGGCCATGGGTGATTATTCCACTTGAAAAATGGATACAACTTTAATGATAACATCTACCTCATGGTTAATTGATTTTAAACTTCTTGAGGACAGTTAAGTATTACTATTGTTAATAATTTGATTACAGTAATTAACACTGATTATTATTGCTACACCTGAATTTGAAAATGCATGAAAAATTGAGCTTTTTCTGCTTCTGGTCCCCAACTCAGTTGTTATATTCAGCCGGCCCTGCTTGCTATGCTGCTCGTACTCTATGCTGCTCTATGCTGCCCTATGCTTTGTAAAAGCTCGTTATCAGCCAGAAGGTGGGACTTTTAAAAAGGCTCTTCTGCAGCTCGCCTCCATGTGCCTAGATGAGCTTTTTAATGCTCCTCTGAATTTTCAAAAGACCGGTTGTCTGCAGCATCTTATGCAATCTTTGCAGGGGAAAAAAAAGGTGGAGGTTAACAACGCTTGCTGCATTGGACATATTAAGGTACCCAAAAGTATGTCGTGGTGCCACAATAGTCTGAAACGTGCACCTTTAAGATGTATTGATAATGACACAGATAGACATCTTCTACCGTTCGTAGGTAGATGACTAGAAATACAATATAATCGTATATGTAATATACAGTTCGGATGCTATCTGCTTGGGAAGGGAAGCTACAAGGACACCTTTCGAACCTAACACCTTAGATGATATCTATCGCCTTTCTACCAACCATACCTTGATAGCCCTTAGTTGGTTAGAGCGTCGTTGCATGTAATACGGGGGAAGGTCGACAGTTCGAATCCCGCTAAGCGCACAGGTTTTTTCCCAACACTATGTGCGATGGTCATCTCCAGGGAAAGATTAATTAAAAATATAGACCTAGAAATAGTTAACAACTTCACTGCTTGGTAATATGTTAAAGGTGTTTTAGTCACTAATAAGGTGCTTTCTCCACCATGGGAATGTTGTCAAACTATTTTTTTAAAAGTTCTTTTTTAGTTTTAGACTTGTTAATTGATCAGAATTCAGTTAAAACATTTTGGTTGTTTAGCATTACCACAGTTTCTGATCCCCAGCCACCTTTACGGTCTTGGGGCACAGTGACAGGTTTTATCATATCATGATCTTGTCTTTGTAGAAAAATGCCATGTTATTATGCCAAGTTAGTGCATCCCCTGCCGTACCTTCATAGCCACTTACAATGAGCTTGTAGAAAGTTTCCTCCTCGCCAATTTGAAAATTCCTATACCTTGCATATGCCTTGTTACCAACAAAATCTTCAGTTGTACTCTAAGCTCATAGTTAGGTGCTGCCGTCATTTGGTGCAGTCTTTCAAGCCCCAGCCAGTAGTCTCCTTGGATAGCCAAAGCCATCTGTAATTCTCCCACCATCGATAAAGTAACCATACCATTTGAGCGTCGTTGGATTACAGTCCGCCCCCAACACTCTGTTTGCTATCACAGTAGTACATTCACTGGTTCATGACCTGACTGTTTAGATGCAAAAACCTTGTGCGTTTAATTGGTTTGTAGTTTGTAGTAACCACTTGAAGTGTCTTGCCCTTGTGCAAAGATTTCAGTGAAAGTCTTAGCAATGAGGGGATGCTCATGGTGCCGGTTGCAATAGGGGGTGATCCATGGGGTACCTCACACCACAAATACGTTCTGGTAGTTCAGGTATCTGGGTATTCTTTAGCTGATTTTGTAGACGTGAGAAATGGCAAAAGTGAAATTCCTGCACGCCAGCTTTTATTGGTGCGGTTTGTAAATACTAGCAGACACTAAAAACAGCATGAGAATGGTAAAACTCACCACATACATACAGTCATTGTTAAAAAAGCAAGGGTATTTAGATAGATCTCAGCCTCTTCTAGGTAAAGGTGCCTGAATGGTCATATGAATTTGAAATATTCTGGTATACCTTTCGCCCTTACTGTTTTTGACTGGTATCGAAGTGCATGCATACTGGTAGTATGAAGTGGTTTCCTTTGGTACACAAGTACTTATCATATTGCCTGCTCACATAGGAAGTCAACATTAGGTTTTTTTACTGTGGGTGGTTGTAGTACCGAGTGGGGGCTTCCACTGTATCAAGGTGGATATGATGCGTGAACGTGGACTTTCAAAAATGCACCATAAACCGTATTTTCACGACCTCTAAAAAACAAGCCTACATACATACCCTAAACAAGGATTTTGATCTGTTTATGATACCATCAACAAGGAAGCAGTGCATGAATCGTAAATACCCTACCCGTTATTATCTTGCTTTGCTTTACTTCCTGAGTTCCGTTACAATATTATTGGTGTTTTGCCCCCTGGTAATGAGATATTTATGACATGACAAGTTCAGGGTTAAGGAAAAATAAAACAATACCCTTTTTTCCATATTTTGCTGTTTTGACACCGTAAACGATGTGTAAGCCGCGTACATCGCCTGTTGCGAAAAAGACTACCCTTTTTTTTACGCGTTTTCTTGTTAATGCATCATATCCCCCTTTGTAAAGTGCCCCCCCCACCCCGGGTTGTAGTTGTAGTTTTGTAGCTACAGCTGCTAAGTTCAGTGTGGATAAGGATGTTTACTAGTGTCAAAACGCATATGAAATGTTGAACAGTGTTTCTATTAATAAAGGTGGGTGACAGATCATGGTTTTAATTTTTCATATGATAGACCAAGCCAAGAAAGAGAATTTGGTGCAGACAGAAGCGAAGATGTGAGAAAATGACCTTGGAGGGATGGTGGATGGAACAGGTGGAAAGGTGTGTGATGAGGGGAATTTGTGAAGCAAGTGGAGGAGGAGAGTAGTGGGGTTGGGATGAGGAGGAGTGGGGGATGCACTGAATTGGGCAAGTGGAAAAAAGGGGGTAAGGGCGATTGCTGTGAGTGTGAGTAGGTGTAAGATATGGCCCACTCACGTTCACTTGAACAAAACCGGATTTAAAACTTTGGATTCTACTGACTACCCCACAGCAACTTACTTATATGAAATCGTCCCCCCCCCCCGGAACCACAATGCTACTTTGCAAGGATGTGATGTATTGTGAAGTAGCAACATATGAGTGGCATTGTGGTTCCTGGGGGCAGGCCTCATTTTGCATGTTTTTTTCTGGGGTATGAACACTAATGGAATTCATAAAAATTAACAACCACATCCACAATACCACACAGACACTATGATGGGTAGGAAGGCATGCTCTACCAAGGGCTCAGTTCAATAGCTTTGGAGGGGCCACATATTCAGCACCAGGGGCCATAACAGGGGTCACTTCGTCAGAGGGGGAATTAGTGGGGGGGAGGGTAGTTTAGTGAACCAGCTTCATATGAGTGTGCAAATCTGGATCTTTAAACTGACTTTTGGTACACAAGTACTTTATGCATTGAGAATTTAAAAAAAAATGATGGAAGCATTGCCACACCCCTCCCTTGCATGGCCCCAGCTTGGAGTTCAGGTAATACGGGGGTTTAAAAAAATTAAAATGGTTCCGATTGTGTTGAAAAGCACACCATGAATGTTGTTCTGGTTACAAGGATTCCAAAAGGTGTATGTTAAGTTTATAATACCTCTGGCCTTATAGTTTTGGAATAGGGGGGACTGTAAAAATGGTGAAAAGGTCAATTTTTGGGCTTGTACAGGGCGGTCAAAAATTTAAAGTTGCTCCAATTTTTTGCAATCAAAGCACTTTAAAACTTTTGACCCATGTACACCACCGAAATTGACTTTTACTATTTTACAGTTTTTACCCATAACTCACAAAAAAACTATATAGCCATAAATAGTGTAAACTATACCTTTTTGGAATCCTTGTAACCAGACAAAAATCATGGTGTACTTTTCAATACAATCAGAACATTTTAAAAATTTTACCCCTGCATAACTTGAAAACCAACTGGGGTGGGTTTCCATTTAATCAATGCCTTAAAGTACTTGTGTGCAAAATTCACAATTTTTTGATAGGAAGGAGCACATACTCTTTCACTACAGTCTCAGTTGCTACATATTCCAGGTTTTGATGCAGATTTTCTCCCCAGTTGGATGTGGTTTTGAGGCAGGATTTCCCAGTTGGAGGGGGTTTGAGGCAGATTTCCTGGTTGGATGTGTTTTTGAGGGACAGCAGATTTCCTGGTTGGAGAGGTAAAAAATTCCCGGTGAGCAGGCAAACAAAAAGAAAAAAGGGACTGACGGTTAGCATGATGTTCAAGCTTTTTCCCCGGTCCAAGCTTTAGGGGTGGCAACCTTCCCCCACACCTGTCACGCCCACATGCTAACAGCAGCTGACCATATTGTTCTGGGAATCATAAATCAAACTAGGGGGGGTTGTATATTTCTTCAATACACTGGTAAATGAAAGGTATGAACGGCACCATGAGAATTGAAATGAATCAGAGCATAGTGAGAGTTAACCTTCTTGTGATATAAATAGCATTGTTCCTGGGCATGCTTAATAAATTAAGATGTAAGCCCATTGTACTGCAGCTTGTTGTCTTCAAGAGACTGCTTGGTGAGAAAAACTGGTTCTAGAATACAAAATCTTAGCTACCATAACAAAGGGCAGCTATGAAAAACATCTCCCGTTTCTTCATTAGTCATAACTGGTCATTGAATGGAGGCCTTGATTCCAAGCTTTGCTTTTTCGGTGAAGTTTCTCTATTCTCTCATTTCTTCACAATTACAAGTTGTATTTTGGGGATAAGAACAATTGCGTACATGGTTAAACGTAGTTGTAAAACACAAACTCCAAAATTGAGGTGAAATATAACTCTGATGATTATAGAGGGGCCTCCTTCCTTATCCAGTTCCCGGGGAGTTTTTTTTAAGAAGGAAATTCACAGGGAAAGGGACGTTTTTACCATGTTCAGTTTCATTTTTAACTTTGTTTAAGTGTCTATCATATATGCAAATGGAATGTACATCGTTCTGGAGGAAACACATGTTGTTTGAGTTCAGATAAGTTTGGCCAAGTTAGTGGACTTTGGAGCTGTGTGGCCATGTGGCCATGATATAGCATGCTTACAATAAAAGTTAAAATGGCTCTTAGCCTTGCCTCAGCGTGTCTTAGCCATGGCGTGTGGGGAATCTACAAAAAAATTCATTAGGCTTGTTGATATACAAGTTCTCAAAACCAAGTGTTATGTGTGCGCCTGAATATTAGTAGTGATATGTTTACCATTCTGGGTACCAGCTTTGACCAGTGGAGCAGTTCAGATTTGACAGTGCAGACCATGGCATGGGATGTGGGGATAGGCCTAGGCTAGGCCGAGGGGGGCTATGGCCTGATGCATGGTTCAGAAACGTTGTTGGTTCATGTGACATGTTTGACTGCAGTGCCAGTGCAGCTCAGTGACACTGGTCATGTCACAGACTAACCAGTAGGTTTTACAATTATCAAATCAGAAAAAATATTGGAAAATACAAGCTACCACCACCTTTCATGCCTTTGTGGGAAGGAAGACTCAA
>JAMKCH010029050.1:0-16961 GCA_023653785.1 Ophioderma brevispina
AGTCATTTTGTTAATTTTTTGTAATCCAAATCCCAATCTCTACATAATGCTATTCATAATCCTCACTCTGTTTAGTCTTATTGCTGCTGTATTCTTTTACAAAGTATTCTTCGCAGTAAACAGAGAAGTTAATGCCAACAAATTAGCTTCTACAAAATGGGGGTACAGCAAATTGAAAACTATGATACAAGAAGAAAAGATAAAGTTACCTGCCATGATTGTGGATTTGGATATATTTGACAGCAATGCTAAACGGATAATTGATACTGTACGTCAGTCTGGGAAAAGTCTTTGTGTGGCTACAAAAAGTATCCGGTCAGTTGAACTGATAAAGAGATTGCAGAGCCTTGGTGGTGAAATCATAACCAATTTTATGACTTTCTCAGTTCAGGAAGCTCAACTTTTGTCTGAGCATGGATTGAATGATTTCTTTGTACCATATCCCATTGTGCAACAGTGCGACATTGACCTTGCCCTTGACATGACCCAGAAGGGCAAGGTCATTTGCCTCACTGTGGACTCTGTTGATAATGTTGAGAGGTTGGATGATCTGTGTTCCTGGTATTACCATTCAAAGCAGATTACATCCCCAGCTAAATTAAGAGTAGCCATAGACCTTGATATGTCCTACAGACCTCTTGGTGGATTAGTCAGTCTTGCTCCACACCGATCTGTGCTGAATTCTGTCATGAAAGTTGATGTCGTCCTGGACAATTAAGATATCGACGAGTAAACACATGAAGCTTGTTGGTGTGGTAGGGTATGAGGGGCATGTGGCAGGCCTTCCTGATCACAACCCTTATACCCCGTTTCTAAATCAGTCATCAGGTGGCTCAAAGGCCACTTCCTCCAATCTGCCATCCGCAACTTCCATAAGGAAATTAACAAGTTATGCAAGAAACGCAATGTCAATCTGGAATTTGTTAATGGCGGAGGCTCTGGGGACATCCGGGAAGCTTGTGAGATCTCATCCTTGACTGAAGTTACAGCAGGGTCAGCCTTCCTACAATCGCAGATTTTTGACTACTTCACCAACAACAAATCAGAGTGCGCGTTCTGCTTTGCTCTCCAGGTTACTAGAGTTAGACAGGAGTACATATGCTGTCAAAGTGGAGGCTTCGTAGCCAGTGGAAGCTGCAGTGAAGACAAATTTCCACGCCCGTTTGCAAACCCACTCCAACTGACGCACTACAAGGATGAGGGTTATGGAGAGGTGCAGACACCGCTGAAAATTTTATCCAAGGTGCCCCAGGACATTATAGAGTTGGGTGATCCTGTATTCTTTCGGCCCGCTAAGGCAGGTGAAATTGCAGAGCATTTCACACACTATTACACAAAGTCAGGATATACCATTATACTGGACAAATTCAGACATATAGAGGCATGGGACATGTGTTTTACTAACTTTATAGAAATATGGACATTGGAGAACTTGTATTCCATTCGCACCATCAAATGTTCCTAGCTGAGAAAGTATTGTGGTGTAATAAGTAATGTCCCATTAGTCGAAGAGATATGGTCCAAGCTATGGCATGACCGTAAAGTTGAGGTTATACACAATATTTTTGCTGAACGTGATAGATAAGGGCGTATAGAATTAGAATCTGCCGGGTGCCACCATGGCACCCTTGGGCGTTTTGAGAAATCCAAGATGGCGTTTTCATAGATGATAATTATCTATTCGACCCTATATTATCAACTACCCACAGGAGTCTTGTACCAATTGTTCTTGTGAGTAGGTTTGGTCATCACAGTAACTTATTTGCATAAATTCTATATATTTTGACCAAATGGGGTCAAAGGTCTTTAGAGATCAAAAGGGCACATGGGTCACTGAGGTCATTCTGTGCATACCCATAAGTGTCATGGACCAGTTGTTCCTTTAGTTTGTCAAACTATCTTATTTGCAAAAGTGTTCTATTATTATAGATTGACCAAATAGGGTCAAAGGTCATAGGGTCATTAGAGGTCACACTGTGTACTCTCCATATGAGACTTGGTTCTGTGGTTCTTTTGACTAGGCCATTTTGTGCATTCCCGTAACAGTTCTAGACCAATGGTTCCTTTAATTGCCATAACAATTTATTTGCATAAGTGTTTTATGGGTTTTAACAACATGGGTCAAAGGTCAAATATGGTCATTAGAGGCCACTCTGTGTACACTCCATATGAGACTTGGATCAGTGGTTCTTTTGACTACGTGCGAAGGTAATCGGCAAATGCATACTAAACAATCAACTTATCATTCACACTACAGTACCCACTACTATCATGCAGCAAGCTTGATAATAATCGTATACGAGTCTCTTTTACAGTAATGCATTGACGCTTGGCTGCACAGGGAATAAGGTTATTAGAGGGGACATGACATACTGGTATCAGAGAAATTTTTCGAGACTTACCGGCGGGTTTACAAAATTTCCCTGACTCTTCTTTGCAGCATATTCCTAGTCGAAGTTTAAGGAATTTCTAGCAGATATGTTCCGAAGATTTCCGATAAGTATTGATGCTTACCACCACATATTTCTCGACAGATTACATCGATTACAAAAAGGTAATATTTCCAGGTCTAAAAGTGCAGAAACCAGCTTTAAAACGTTTAATCGAATGTTAGGCCAATCATTTCGGGGAGCAATCGACCCATCTAAAACCAGAGAATAAGACAAGGGTGTTTGCCGTCGTCTCAACATGCATTGATATAATATGCCCACTGCTCAAAAATCTCAAATTTATTATTGTATTTATATCACATGGAATCGAATATTTATATCTAACACTTATATTAGAGTGCCTACAACCCCGGGCTTTTTGAAGAGCACCCTCAATTTTTCAAAAAAATTGAGATGTTTACACGGTTACATAGGTAACTGGCTAGTAAACTATACCTGTGAATGGTTAAGCTCGAAAATATCTATGTGTCGCAAATGAAGGGATTTTGTAATTAGAATTAATATCGGAGATCTCCGATAATAATTAAACGGCTGCTGGAAACGGCCTTCCAATATGAAATAGCCGGAAAATAGCGCCATGTATGTGTCTACGCTTATCCATTAGTTGTTTTATTGGTTCAGGCAAGTCAAGTTATAGGTCATTTTCTTGAGGCGGCACTATTTCATCACGGACAGACATAAACTTAGCATTTCCAGCTCTGCCGTTAAGCACAATCTGGGATCCCAATTCTAATTACAAAATTGCATTATTTTATGATAAATACGCATTTTTTGATAGTTTTCGAGATAATTACCAACATAACTGTGCAAAAATATCAAATTTTGAAAATTGGGGGCGCTCTTCAAAAATGTGCTGTTATTGCTTAATTAGCATATTTTACGCCCAAAATCTAATCATGTCGAGAACTCATGGACCCGCTTTTTTCCACCAAGTTACATCATCGTAGCCCTTACGGAACTCCAGATAAATCGTACACAAGCAGTGAACACGGACGGCACACAGATAGAAAAGTTCATGCGAGACAAAAATACCGTAGTTTTAAACATGTTGTGAATTTTCTAAATGTTCAGTGACCTTTCTGTTCGTGTACATGTTTAAACGTGTACACGTCCCAGCACTAAACCACATATTTAAAGAGACACTGGTAAATTTGAAAAATAGTCTGCCCTCAAGATTTTTCAAAATTGAAATTTTTCCATAGTTGTAAATCTTTTATATAAGCTATATACATTAGCCCTCACCTGAATTGGTGATGGTCAAGTACAAATCAGCGCCCTTATGGGTAAACAGAATGGTTTTGTTCTGACGCCGGAGTCATTAATTCAGCAGACAACAGAAATGGCATTTAAAGGTCCATGGCCTGATCGCTAATGGCCCAATCGCCCCAGAAGCTCAAGATTTTACCGGAGGTGGTCAATATCTTGGTATCAGAAGAAAGCTACTATTTTTCTCATTTACCTTGTGAAATCTTAGAGCCAAAGGATGTTTGGTTTGGAAGTTATGAGCGAAAATGTTCTCCATTTTGGTCGACCAATATTAATTTTACACAGTACTCTATGGGGCTTACAAAATCATGTTTTTAGCTCTCGCATCAAAATGGATTGAAATATCGGCGCGAAACTTTAAAGATGTGGTTTTGGAGTGAAGGCCAATCTATTAAGATGAAAACTTCATATCCTTAAATCGGGCCATACCCTTTAAAGGTGCAACGAGAATTTCATATGTCAGGTGTGAGGTTTTGTCACTAAAAAAATATCCCGGGGGGACAGTTCTGATATGTGCCCTGATTGGTAAAGCTTTCCATCAAAAATAATCCCATCTGAAAGGATTTAGTAAAGGTGAGAATGTTTCTTTGGTACCAAAAAATGAAAATTTCTAATTGTATAGGGGTCAAATACGGAAATTCAGCCTATGTGTATATTGAAATACAAGCCAACAGAATCACTTCTCTTTTTAAGGCATTCTTAGTCAACACACAAGGTAAGAAAGTTATTGCGTGTCTAGTCTATAAGAAATTCCCTATATGAACAAATCTTTGGGCTGCTCAAAAATCTCTCGTTGCACCTTTAAAAAGAAAACACATCACGCCGGAGGTAATTCCACGGCATGCACACGTTTGATGGCATGTGACCTTTGTGGTGGTTATATAATGAGTAGAGGTCTATTGATATTCATGCCATGTTCGTTAAAGTTACAATAACATGTCTTTAACGTCGTATTAAAGTCCCTATATGTTTTGGAGTTTGTTATTTTTATGTGTAAAATATATCTCATGTCTTCCACTGGGTTCTGTCAATTATTTGCAAACAAATTGAAAGAAATTCATATTTTGTGAAAATGTGCGCTTTAATAAACTTTATAATGACCTCTGAAGAGACGTTTCCCACCATAATATATAAACGCGTCTTACCGTGCATCAACTACATGTAAGCTACTCATACAAGAGCATTGTGCGAGTGCTGAAGTTTAATTTTGTTAAAGACACTATCCCTCCCCCCACAAATGCAGTGGCGGCACCAGACTCTTTTTCTGGGGGGAAAACGGGGGAGGGGGGAAAAGTGAAATCTTGGGGGGCAAAAGTGAAATTATGGGGGGGGGAATATGAAAATGGGGACCATTTTTCACCAATTTTGGCCCAACATCGCAGATTTGTGGCCCCAAACACTGAATTTTGCCCCAAATCCTAATTTTTCTTTTGACCGGGGGGGGGGGGCAAAACTGGGGGCAAGAAAAAAATTTGGGGGAAAAATGCCCCTGGCGCCGCCACTGTATCAGTGATTCCACTCAAGAGTCAAAATGAGTGAAATCTCAGGAATAGCTTAAAAATAAGTTGTAGAATCCCTCATATAGTTTATTTTCCCAGCAAAAAAAGAATACACAAAAGGAAGAAAACAGCAGTGTCCCAAGATATGAAACTCCATTGAATTACGTGTTGAAGTAAAGCGTACGGACAGTAATGACTAAAATATTGATTTTGTCCTTATTAGGTTGCCTTTGGTCTTAATAACTTGTTGGTACGTTAGGCTACCTAAACTTGTTACAAACATGCAAAATATGATTTTTTATAGTTTTTGATTGCTGGTGAGCAAATCCACTGATAGTGCCTGTAACAAAACATGTGGCCCTGGGCTGTTTGATTACATCCTAGGGAAGAAAAAACTTTAAACAAGATGAGTGAAAAATCAGGATTCAAATGAAATTTTCACAAATAAATATTTTTTATTTAATTATTTCTCCCCAATTGACCGTTATGAGGTAAATAAATTTGAGCTATTTGGGGATTTAGTCCCTTGGAATTTGGCTCAGGCTATGTCCCTGGAGACCAAAACCAAACCAAATTTCCTCGATATTTAAAACAATGGCCACAAAACAGCCAGAGCTGCAGTTCTAACCCTAATCAAAATACACGAATGGAATCCATTTCACAAATTCTTGATGAGCCATTAAAGGTCAGATGTAAATTCAAGACGACTTAAATGATTGACATATACCATGACTCTCTCAATAAAAACTATACAATCACAACGTAAAAAAATTATAAAAAAATATAAACTGTGCATATGCCAGATATTTGAACTTTATTTGTTAGACAAGATCATAGGCTATCCTCACTGTTATTCCATCTCTTTGATGGACATAAGCGGATATATTTTCAGTGAAACAACCAAAGGATAAAATACATGGGCCAGTTTATCTTGAAGGTTCAAGAAACAAACAAAGGTACAGGCGGTAGCGTCATTTGGGATAAACCCTTTTAAAACAAAAGAATATGGTACAGATCAGAAAGAAGTATTATCATACATTGAACTAATCAATATATTATTTTTCAGTGATCGCACCAGAAATTATTATGTTGTGGGTGAAATGAGGGACTCACTCTCAGGGGGACAATAATCATGAAATTCATTAAAATTTGGGGAATTTAACTGCTGAAACTAATGTAACAGTCTTCAAGTCTGTTGAGGGACAAATGTGTGGACCACGCTCTAATGTGGATCGAGGGACAATTTACCCTTCCCCTATTCCCCACTGCCTCCAAGATGCCAGGGAGGAATATGATGAAGAAAGCAGTGTTCAACAAAGAGCAATAAAGGAAAGAAAGGATGGTTGTGTTCAAAGGTCTCAGTTTACTTTCAACAAGGGTGTTTTAATGGTTCTACTTTCTGCTGAAACCTGGAGTAAAGCTGAGACAACAAGACTGTTGGAATTGAATTTCTCAATGCTACATGTATTTATTAGCAATTGCGACATTATAAAGTTATAAATTGTTATATCACAAGAAGCAGCACTTTATACCTACTTTTTATTTTAATTTTCAATAAAGAATGTCTTGAAGGTGATTTTCAATGGCAAATTTTGTTGATATCAGGATAGCCGAAACTGGCCCAACAAGTTTTTCAACTGTCTCAGATAATTAGCCATAACTCCTGAACCAGACCCCCAAAATACGGTAGACGTTTCATATAGAAGTCCCATTGATGCAAATGAGGTATTGCCATTCATTCCGTCAAGCACTACCGCACAACGTCATACAGCGCATGACGGAATCAATTGTAATACCTCATTTGCATCAATGGGACTTTTATATGAAACGTCTACCCAAAATGCACCAACTAAAAATCTCATGAAAGCTGGAACACCCCTAAAAACAATTGAGATGAACTGAAATTTTTGGCCAAAAAAATCAATCTTTGATTGTATAGTTTTTTGGGGACAGTCTGTACATATATATGTGAGAACAGGTCATATTTAAATGCTCTATGTTTAAGTTCAATGTTGGCAGAATAAAACCTAAGCAGAAGTTGGAAGTGCTCACTTTGTATTACATCCCCATTAACCCTTTTCCTGGACCCATTCTAGGCAAATTCATGGGCCTCACACACCAGGGACTTTAGGGATAAAGATTGGCAATTACTGACCACCCGTTGGCACACATGTGTGCGAAGACGAGCCGATATCAGGTTGCAGTTCATTGATTATCGGCCTCGAGGGGAGATACTCTGGCTAGAAATTTAGGGCAGACTATAGTCGCAATTGCTATGTCTCGCTAGCTTTGAGTAATGGTTCAACTTCACTGCGCTAAAACAATAGAACTGCTAAAGCGAATCTGGGCTAGAAGTAGCCCAAAGTCCGGGAAACTGCATACACTGCAAGATAAAAGTCGTGAAAAGACCCCTGATCCAATAAGCCCTTTTTCAATTCCTACTGCGCATGTTTGACTTTTTGGCTGGTAGAGAATAACCCACTTCTGGTGCGTGGTGATCCTTGTACAACTTGAATGGCGTCCCCTTCATGGGTAGATGATTGTCTGTAAATACACAGCTGTTATGTCACTGTGATGGTAAAGAACCACTTGCAAGCTTACACTGGAAATTTTAGAAATACTGGTAGAGTTTCCAGTTGAATCTGCTCAAATTACTCACTACACTGACAGTGGCGGCACCAGACCTCTTTTTCTGGGGGGAAAAATTACATTGGGGGGGGGGGCATAGTATCAACATTTTTTATCTTTATCCAATTTTAAAAAAAAAAAAAAAAAAAAAAAAAAAAAAAAAAAAAAAAAAAAAAAAAAAAAAAAAAAAAAAAAAAAAAAAAAAAAAAAAAAAAAAAAAAAAAATTTAGGGGGAAATGCCCCCCCCCCCGGCACTGCCACTGTGCTCTGACCTGGCTCAATACACTTTCCGATACTCATCCTGTACCTGAAGTATATTTCCAGTACTTGACCATCACCCGACTGCGCATGCGATGTCTGAACTCCAAAAGGACTTATAGGTAGTGCACTCGGCAGAGCATATCATAATCCCCTTCTCTTTTTATATAAAGTTACACTATATCTTACCATGATTTAAAAGCACAGCCATAGCAAGCAAGGTGGCTGGGCTGCCATGGAATCCCCACTCACGACTGTTTGACCCTAAACAAGTTGTCTATTTTTAGACCAATTTTAAGCAGTGGCGACACAATTCTGACAACTGATATAACTGTAGGGACATGCAAAAGCTGCTACTACCCTGGTGAAAATCAGAAAAATCCCTTGCAAGAATCTTGCCACATAAACACGCCATGTTACAACACCCTCTATATGCCGATTCTCCACAGAGATCTATGTGAAACTAGAGTTGTGCAAAAATTCATATTTGCTTGATGAAATTGTGTAAAATTTGCACATGTGGAATACCTAATCCAAATCAGTTGTGGAATAGTGGAATACCTAATCCAAATATCAGTTGTCAAAATTATGATGCTCTTGAGATTTTGTGTTTATTCAGATTTTGTCATAATAAATGAGACTTCATACAAACACTTTCTTTCAATTCCACTGTAACAGAAGGACATTTAGACTCAGATTTTGGACTTTCAAACCAGTGCAAAACAAAAAGATTTTATTACAATGTCAATACACTCCATAATTCTATGTAGTATGCTCAAGAAGCAACCTAATATAGACACAATCTTAAATTTTAGTCATTACTGTCCGTTCGGACACTTACTACAACACGAAATTGAATGGAGATTCATATCTTGGAATATTGCCGTTTGCTTCCTTTCCTGTGAATTCTACTGTTGGAAAAAGTAACTTATGGCAATTCAATAGACGTATCCTTCAATTTTAAGCTATTCCTGCAAATTTCAAATATTTTGACCCTTTCTGATTAATCACTGATAGTGTCTTTAAAGGCCGACTCAGAGATTTTGAAATATATTTTTTTGTGTGTATTAACCCTTACTCCCTCAAACACCAATATAACTCAAAGAGCTGAGTGGGGAAAATGCACTAAGTCCAAAAAGATGCGATGACGTCATCGCACCAACACTCATATGGGCACGAAATCGCTGGCCGGGCCAGTGACTCCCTCGTGGCTTGCCATGCCTGGTCATATGGAATGGTGGGCCGGGGGCCCCGGGTTCGAATCCCGCCAGGGACGTCCAAGTTACTTTAGGTTCTATCCCTTTACCCCTTTCCTTCCTCTCTGGAGGGTTAATTAAAAATAGTCAACTAGAACCAAAGACAGTCGCCTAAAATGTTCAATTCCAAAGTTTGAGATGAGTTGTTTTTTTCATTTTGATGTAGTAAACATTCATGTATAGTGTAACAGTGCCATAGGATACTGTGTAAAACAAAAATTCTAGATCCGGAATTTTATAATAAAGTTGTGATTTTCTATATGAAGGACTTCTATTTGAGCTTAGATATTTCGCACAGTGAATAGTATTTGACAAGCATTATGTATATGCATAAAACACGATTTGTTTGAAAAATTGAGGGCGCCCTCTTCCAGAAATCTCTGAGTCAGCCTTTAAAGACGCTATCCATGATTCACCTGAAGGAGTCAAAATATTTGAAATTTGCAGGTATTATTTTATTATTAAAAATCATGAGTAACTGTCCCACAATGCACCAGTTTTGGGAAATTTCACCTCAATAGGGCCATCTGATCCCACAAAAATCCTATTCTTAACACATAAAAACCTTGATTTTTACACTCATTTTTGCCCCCAAAGTGTTAGTACTTAAGGAATTTTTAGCTTGATCATGAAATGTCTTGTGGTCCTCTAGCTTCTTGAACACTTTTATCCCTAAGTACTGACATGAGTTTCATACAGTACAGTATAGGCAAATTGCAATGCATTGTGGGATTGGTTCAAAACACCCTCTGTATTAACACTTAAGTGCCTAAGGTGTTTTCACTCACGTTGGTGCCTAAGGGGGGGGGGGGTTCCCCCAAGGAAACCACTTTCCCGAGGGAATTTTCAAATTTTCATACCACCTTTGAGGGGGCATAAGACAAGGCCACAGGTGCAATAAAAATGAGTTCCGGTTTATCGTCTGGAAATTAGGGGCAAATCATTGTTTTCGAAATGCATCAAAATCGCTCAAAAAGTAGTATGTTTCTGCGACCCTGCTTCCACAGCATACACATTGCAAATCATTTTGATGTTTATATCTGCTCTAGAAGGACCAATTTACATATATTAAACACAAACATTACCATTTTGTACATTCTTGTATTTTTTGTGGGGGCAGTCGTATTTTGCCACAGGTTTGTACAGCAATGGCGCGCAGTCGTTCGAGGATGGAATTGCTTCTTTTCAGCACATAAAGGGTTAATTATTTTTTCTGATTATGTGATTAATTTTGTTTCATGCATATGAACATACATAAGCAGAAAAATATTTCTGGCAACAGGGTTTGCTATTTTTTTTTATTTTTAAAATCACACTCCCGTTGGTGCCTAAGGGGGGACCCAAGCTAATTACCTCATTAACGGGCAAGATATTTTAGTAAATTTTTTTATGGAAAGAAGCGCATTGATAAGTTACACAATTACAAAAAATTAGAGTTCGAAAATATTTTTCCCGAGTGAGAAATCGCTGAAAAACAAATCTTGGGTACTATGGAACCCCCCCCCTTAGGCACTTAAGTGTTAAACATGACAAAATTTTGGACCACTTTTACAGTATTAAAGGCACTATTAGTGATTCACCCAAAAGAGTCAAAATATTTGAAATTTGCAGTAATGGCTTAAAATTGAATGATAAGTTTGTACAATTCTCGTAAGTTATTTTTTCCAACTGAATTGCCAGAAAATGAAGAAAATGGCGGTCTTCAAAGATATGACTTGCCATTGAATTACATGTTGTATGTAGCAAGTGTCCGTACGGACAGTAATAACTAAAATATCGGATTCTGTGCTTATTAGGTTGCTTCTGGTCTTATCATTGCAGGGTATGTTAGGGTACTCGTTCTTGTTACAGACATGCAAAAATCTGATTTTTAATGATCTTTTTGATTTTATGATTTAGCAAATCACTGATAGTGCCTTAAAATGTGAAGCGCTTTGAGACTTAAAGGTGGGTGTTCCGATTTATGTGTTTCGTGTTCTGTATTTGATATGAGAGCCTGGCACCTGCATACACTTACCATCAAGTATCGTGGGAAACTAACTTGCGGTTTTGATAATAGAAGCGAAAATGCACGTTGCAAGACCTATTCACTAATGTGCTAATATTGATGGTTAATTAACCACTAAAACGGTGGTTTTTCGTTTATATCTTTACAAAGAAGCGGATTTGGAAGCTGATATTTCAGTAAGATAATGAGAAAAATACGGCCTTTCATCTGATATCAAAATTTATACTACTTCCGGGTAAATCAGGGGGTCCCAGAGGCGATCGGAACAAGCACCTTTAATTGTATAAAATGCTCTATAAATACTGGTATTTAAAAAAAAAAAAAAAAAAAAGGGTATGTTAGGGTACTCGTTCTTGTTACAGACATGCAAAAATCTGATTTTTAATGATCTTTTTGATTTTATGATTTAGCAAATCACTGATAGTGCCTTAAAATGTGAAGCGCTTTGAGACTTAAAGGTGGGTGTTCCGATTTATGTGTTTCGTGTTCTGTATTTGATATGAGAGCCTGGCACCTGCATACACTTACCATCAAGTATCGTGGGAAACTAACTTGCGGTTTTGATAATAGAAGCGAAAATGCACGTTGCAAGACCTATTCACTAATGTGCTAATATTGATGGTTAATTAACCACTAAAACGGTGGTTTTTCGTTTATATCTTTACAAAGAAGCGGATTTGGAAGCTGATATTTCAGTAAGATAATGAGAAAAATACGGCCTTTCATCTGATATCAAAATTTATACTACTTCCGGGTAAATCAGGGGGTCCCAGAGGCGATCGGAACAAGCACCTTTAATTGTATAAAATGCTCTATAAATACTGGTATTTAAAAAAAAAAAAAAAAAAAAGGGTATGTTAGGGTACTCGTTCTTGTTACAGACATGCAAAAATCTGATTTTTAATGATCTTTTTGATTTTATGATTTAGCAAATCACTGATAGTGCCTTAAAATGTGAAGCGCTTTGAGACTTAACACCTCCTATGTACACAAAGGCAGCATTTTATAATACCTGCCACATGTTTTGATTGAGATCTCGATCACTTGAGCACAGTATGTGTTAAAGGTGGGTGTTCCGATTTATGTGTTTCGTGTTCTGTATTTGATATGAGAGCCTGGCACCTGCATACACTTACCATCAAGTATCGTGGGAAACTAACTTGCAGTTTTGATAATAGAAGCGAAAATGCACGTTGCAAGACCTATTCACTAATGTGCTAATATTGATGGTTAATTAACCACTAAAACGGTGGTTTTTCGTTTATATCTTTACAAAGAAGCGGATTTGGAAGCTGATATTTCAGTAAGATAATGAGAAAAATACGGCCTTTCATCTGATATCAAAATTTATACTACTTCCGGGTAAATCAGGGGGTCCCAGAGGCGATCGGAACAAGCACCTTTAATTGTATAAAATGCTCTATAAATACTGGTATTTACAGTACATGACCACTTGAGCCAAAAAAGGTTAAGACTATAGGTATAATCCCAACGGGGTCAACAATCATGTAATCTCTTTGTGCGTGGTTGTTCAATTGTAATCGCCGACCAACGTATTGCCTGTTTCAGGTTCTTTCAAATTTAATCATTGATTCCGGCGCTTGAACTCTTAAAAGTAGGAGACTGAATGCATTAGCGCTCGTTCTCTGGTATCTACTTACACAGTTCTCTGTTGTCAGTGGTAAATCTCACAACTAGATAGGAAGAGGAACACAGGTTCGAGACCGTGTAAGTTTATGCCTTTATTAAATCAACGCTCGCCAGCTTCTCCGATTTCCTTATAATATTCATTATTAATTTACGGCGTACTCTATAGGGATAACAAAAATGCGGTTTTGTTTTGTGGTGAAGGCCATCTATTAAGATGAAAACTTATATACTTAAATCTTCACAACAATTCATATGGTCTGGTAATAATATAATTGGACATTTTCATCTTGTCAAAACCAAATTTATTTATATGACAGGTTCAACCTCTTGTCAATGGTCATCTTCGGAGTGATGGTAGTTGATCCACACTTCTTTCCATTGACCGATGGCCAATAGAGGGCGCACTAGTAGAGGATCATTAAATCGTGACTCAGTTATATGCCCCCTCATCTCTGTTCATGGTATTAGGTGCTCTTTTTCGATCCAAAATGGCCTCCTTGATGAGACGCGCTCCCAGTTCCAGTTGTGAGTACTTTGGCATCAATCCAATTAATGAACAAAGTGGAAATAATGACCCAATGACATCAGCTTGGTGTAAAGATATGCTAACGCACTTGCAGTTCATTGACATCGTGTAATAAAACCATGTATTTAACAACAACACTGACATGACCTCTGGCATATGACATTCCTACCATAATATCTCAAATGCGTGCATCAAATACATGCGCGCTGCTCGACAAGACACCGGGGGGGCCACTTCTCAATGATAAGGGGTATCATCCGTATCATCATTCACCAAAGGTTAAATATTAAAAAAAAACCCTAAATACGTATTTTAGAAGCTTGAATTTTCACTCCCAAACAAGTATCAGCAGCGCAATCAGCTACCCTAACAGGTACTTGATTGAATTTGCGCCCCTAAACAAGTCTCAGTAGCGCAATTTTGCATACCCCTAACAAGTATTGCCTTTCTCCCTACCATAAGCAAGTAATTGATGCAAGTATGGACCCTTTATAAGTCAAAACCAAACCATATGCTTTGTGAATTTTTGCACACCAGAGAGGCTTGTATGAGCTTGGTGTAATTCAGAAAATATCAGGGGGAAGTTAATTTTTAAGCCAGGATATGTATCAGAGGAAAGGTATTTAAAAGGGGAAATGCATTTGGAGCCAGGGGCGTATCAACAAATCTCAGGACGGCGGCACGGCTAGTCGAAAAAAGTCGACGACATGGCTGACGGCCATTGCGCACATGCAAGCAGCAACGGGGGGATGCGAATTTGAGAAATAATTTGAAATGTGTAGTGAGTCACTATAGCAAAATATAGTTATGAAAATGGGATTATAAAAGTAAAACAGACGTGATGGGTTAAAGGGTCACAGAGAATTCATATAGTAAGTGGAGCGGGAGGGGTGCCGCTATCTCTCGGCGATGCGCGGAACCCATACCATACCTTGCTTTCCGAATCGCATTTTTCATGGACATTTGATAAAAAACCAATTGCTATTGTAAGTGTTAACTGTAAAAGCATATAGGCCAATGATCGACGGTAAAAACAAGTAAAAATATAATTCTGCGGTCAGGGTGTTGTTATTGGAACTTAATCATAAAATTAAGATGTTCATGGAGAGTTCATAAGCGGCACAGGGTGGGTCGCGGAACCCTTGGGGTATTTAGTTTCAAGACATTTTCTATGGGTCCATAGATCCGGGAAAATTCGCATTTAGAGAACTTTATTTCGGTACTTATTTCCGCATTTGAGCGCAGCGATAAATCGGTCATTTTCCCTGAAATTTCCGAAATCCGTGACCACTATGCACCCAAATTATGTCCAAAGTTATTTTAAGAAAGTTATAAACGTAGAATGGACTGAATTTAAATAAATTATGAGTTTTAACTGCTAAAACATTGTCCGTTGCAGGGTAAGTGATATAGAACAAATTTGGGTTATCGCGAAATTTAATCAGGCAATCAAAAAAAGGAGTCGTCAGTTTCTCAATCTCAAACAAATAGGCCTGTACTAAAACTCACGGGTATGGATTCCTTTAAAGCGCGTAGCGCGGAAAATTTGGAAAATTTAGGGATTTGAAAGCCCACAGGTTTGAAGGCAAGTACAGACTTCCGGAACACTTTTTATATTTTTTTATGCGAAATGAATATGGACTCTAAATGCGTATATGTTTCATTTAGGAAATACATACCCTTGTTCTTGATTTTTGGTGACTTTTAGAACCTTTTCACGTGCGGGTTACGTACGTAACGTGCATGATCATGAAAAAAATCTCTTTTTACGTGAATTCTGGGACACGGATGATACCCCCTTGTCTTGAAGACTGACCCCCCGGGGTACAAGAGCATCGTGCGAGTGCCATAGTTCATAATTAGGTTAACGAAGAAGTGGCTCCTGGGGTGCTCAATTACATACATGGGAAACCACCCTAAATCAAGATGAAAGCAAAATTCAGGATCACAATGAACAATTTTTACAATAAATACTTATTTCTTTATTTCCTACAATTTTATATTTTATGAGGTAATAACTTTGAGCTATTTGGGGATTTAGTCCCTTGGAATTTGGCTTGGGGCTATAACCCTGAAGACCATCCAAATTCCTCCGATTAAAAATGTTGATCTCAAAACAGCTAGTCGTGCATTTTTTTTCTAACCTCTAATCAAAATACACTAATTGCCAATGCATTTAAAAAATTCCTCATGATGAGTCATAAAGTCAGACGTGTAATTTTAAGAAGACTTTTATGATTGACATAACATCTAATAGAGGAGAACAGGGTCATATTTAAATGCTCTGTTTAAAGAGACATGAGGGGATTCCCAGAAAGCGCCCCCATTTTTCTCGAACCTAGGTTCTTTTACATATTTGGGAATGTTTACCACTGTATTAGATCGCACCTGAATGATAAGCCGAATACGCCGTCTTTATGTAATAATATGATGATTTGTAGTTTCGTCCGTGGCACGACAGAAAGTCAAAGCATTGTTTTCTATTGGGAACGATTACGATAGCAAGCTAGTTCAAAACAAGGTTGTTGGCCAGTTTCTTTTGTAAACTGTTTTCAATAAACCTTCCCAAACGTTCTCGGTAGTGGGTCTACAACCGATCCAGTGAATTTTGAGAGACATTCATATCCTAAAAAAATCTCTTCTTGTCACTTTAAGTTCACTGTTGGCGGATAAAACCATCCTTAACTAGCTCTGCAAACAAGCAGAAGTTGGAAGTGCTCCACATCCTCATTAAAACTGAAGCTACATACACTGCAAGATTGAAAGTCAGGAAAAGAACCTGATCCAATGAGCCCTTTCAAATCCTACTGCGCATATCTGACTTTTGGGTGATTGAGAATCACCCACTTCTGGTGTGTGGGTGCTCCTTGTCAACTTGAATGGCATCCCCTCCATAGATAGATGATTTTCTGCACATATGCAAGCTGTATGCGATGGTGAAGACCACTTGCAAGCTTGTGCCAGGAATTCTGAGAAATGCTGGTATCGTTTGTTACAGTTGCTCTTTGCTCAAATTCGAGTTATTCGCTACACAGGTCGTCTGCCCTGACCCTGCTCAATGCACTGTCCGATACTCTCCTTATGGAACCCACTTCCACTTGACTACCACCCGACTGCGCATCAATGTCCTGAAATCGAAATGGGCTTCATAAGTAGTGCATCGGCAGAGCATATCATCATACCTTTCTTCTCTTTATATATACGGTAACAAACGTCCACTATATAACTTATCATGATTTGAAAGCACGCCATAGCAGCAAGGTGGCTGGGCTGCCATGGAATCCCCACTCACGACTGTTTGACCCTAAAACAAGTGTTGTGTATTTTTAGACCAATTTTAAGCAGTGGCGACACAATCTGACACGATATACTGTAGGGGACCAAAGCTGCTACTACCCGGCGAAAAATAAAAAATCCCTT
>JAMKCH010029051.1:0-17997 GCA_023653785.1 Ophioderma brevispina
GGAACGGTACAATATTTAACAAAATTCCAGGCCATACTAAATCTCAAATCAGTGAAACACAATACCAGATAATGAAGCTTAAAGTAGAAAATATTAAAGCGAGGACAAGTTATACGCACTTTCATCTTCACTTTTCTATTTCTCTGACGATACTGTTATAGCATACAAAGGGCTTATGAAATGAGCTCCGCTAAGACAGTCTGAAGTCAAAGTAGAATTATAACTCACGATCACTACGTTTTAATTGTACACAAACCCCTGATAAGTCACATATTGTTTAAAGCAAACACCTGTGACCCAATGAGGACAAATTATGGCGCGAAAAACATGACTAGCAAATTTCAAGGTCATTTTATACACGTAGACTAATCATTATAATTCCTATCGGAGGAAACTAGATGTGGGATGGGTCATTTTATTTATCCATCCAATCAGTTGAAATGTATGCACGTTATTTGTCTACCACACCGTGATTCAAAAAAGGTATAATGTGTCCTATCTACAGCTAAAGTCTGCAAGAATCGGCAGAAACCGAACCAAAAATGGAAATCACAGTTATTATTACCCATACCCAACAGAGCTCTACAGAGTCCCTTGTCTCCTTGCCATTTTCACCTATGTGCGGGGGGGGGGGGGGGAGGTGTGGGAGGGGTGGTTGACACGACTTGCTCGATTTGGTCTTTGGGGATTTCTAGCTGTTACGCGCATTGAAGTCTCTGTCTCATTTATTACCCACATCTCCATTTAAACCTTAGTCACTATATTGTAGTAATCAGGGGGAAGGTCGAATTTATTTGGCATCCCTCGGAAAATTAGCACTCATATAAATGCCCAGTAACCGTATATAGATTCTATCTTGTTCAAGGGCTCATGATACCGGCATTTTTCTGTCATAACGGTGCGAAAACGGTTTACGCCAAAAGGCCCACCCCATAAAACACTCTTTACACGTTAATTTCACGAACAAATGCGATCAACTATGACCATCTGTCTTGGAAATGAAATTTGAGCAAATGTGGGGCGATATGAGCCAGATCCTTTCAATACGTTTGCGTATACGTTGTGCGGGGGGTAGGACACGATCTGCCGGATTTGGGCATTGGGATTCCAAACGGTAATTTTGGGGAACTGCTACGTTCATTTACTATGGCAGTCTCGTTCCCAGTGACAGTAAAAAATCATCTCTTAAACCTTTGTTCAAAAGATCTTAGTAATATCATGATCAATTAAGAAAAAAATAATTAACTTCAAAATCCGTCGGGGTTTGTGGATTTACCCCACCTGCAAATGTGTAATTTTTCAATAACGGTCATTAGATTTACATATTCGTGACCAGGCCTAGTCTTTAGTTAAGGCTGTGTGTAACCGTTCGATATGCGTCAGAGCGCCCTCCTCCCATAAGTCTTTGAAACAGCAGTAGCAACCGGGAGTTTATGCCGTTTTGCTGTTCTGTTTAAGTTGGCATGTCCCTACCCCCCCCCCCGGCGTTGTGTTTGCATGAGCGCCGTAGTCACGTGTGCGTTTGTATACGTTTCGTGCGTCGGACCTCGTGGATCAATAGGCGTAGTAGGATCCCATATACATGGAGAATGTAAGACTAACTTTGAATACATAACGTTCTCAGCAGTCTAGGGATTTTTGAAATGGCGCGAAAATGAATTTTCAAATGCATTTTCTCCAAATTTCTTCTACTAACTACCACGCCGAACAAAATCGCTTTAAATGATTCTTCTTGTCGTATAGTAAAAATTGAATGAATTACATCAACGGTTTTCAGGCATACATAATGCCCGATTTAGGGATGTGTTTCCATAGATCTCCACAGAGCCTGCAACCTCCAAAATCCCAACTCGAACATCGAACATCAGGCGTCCTTCCCCCTGTTAGTAATATCATGATAATTTTTTGAATAAATGATTGAGCTCAAACTCCGTCGGGCATGTCGGGGTAGTGGATTAACCCCGCTGCAAAGATGTAATTTCCATAACGGTCATTTATATTTATATATCAGGGACCAGGCCTAGGCTTTTAGTCAAGTCTGTGTGTAATCGTTGAAATGCGCCCTGCCTACCGTTACGATTCTTTGAAAAGCATAGCACCCAGGAAGTTGATGTTTTTTTTGAATATAGCGATGCTTGTTAGGGTTTGGCTTGTCCGACCCCCTTCTACGCGGGCCGAACAGGACACGAAAAAGAGAAGATTAGCAGAACCGTAGTTGAACTAGATGTGCGCTCTTAGATTAACTTAGTGAATTTTTACAGACACATTAAACCTTACGTTTTTAGCTTTTGCATCAAAATGGATGGCGAGCCTCCAAAACCCTTAATGGGTCCCAGCTAAATTTTGAATACTTCATCATGATGAAAACAGGTTACAAGAATCATGATTTTAACACGATTATCTTTCGGAGTTATGTGGTAACAGGAGCGTCACCACGCCCTTGTGGATTCGTGCAACTGTTGTTTGGTGGGTTGTGACTCGGTGGTCTGGCACCCGGTTGGATGACCCTGAAGGGAATGGCCAATATGTAACTGATGAGACTTTTTGATTTTTGGCACTTTAGTTTGTTTCATCGCGATACGGGGATATCCCTTGGCTCTCCAGGTTGTTTTCACCGCGTGAAGCCCTGTGTTTTTCCACCACGGTAAGCCCCATGCGTAGTCGCGGTGCCGTGAAGTATAGCTGGCCACCATTTTCGGCTAAGTCACCTAATTATTTATTGCAGTCATGCTTAGACCGGAATGACGCCACGGTAACAGCGCCACGCAATGACCGACTATCCATAAGTCACATATTTCATCCATATGCTTCAACTTCATTGATCGAGTTCCTAGTCGCGATTATTTCGTTTTAAACAAGGCTGTTCTCCAACCACAAGGGTCGCCTGTTGCGACTGACTCACTTGCAATTATGATGAAGTTTGCAATGTGATTAAAAGTTTGAAAGTAAATCGGGCATAGCTTTTTTAGCCAGCAGAGCTTTTTAAAAGGCGTGGAAACCGAACTGTAGTGAAAAATACATCGCGAGGGGCCGTTGGACTGCTAGTGTCCGTCTGCCATTGCGGTTTTGTGCATGGGGTCACCTGTGCATGAGTTCACCTGGTGACCAGGTCCCAAGGTCACTGGGTTCCCTGAGTCACTGGGCTCACAAAGGTTGCATAGGTCACAAAGTTCCACTGTGGGGCAATGGGTCCCAAGGTCCCAAAGGTCGCATAAGTCACATGGGTCCCCAAGGTAACCAAAGTCACGTCCACCAAGGTCACCCCAAACCCTGCCTCCGACGCATCAACCCTGCCCTCTTCCCGACACAAACACCCACCCTCCCCGCGCAATCCCCCCCGACTGCTCCCGGCACAACAACCGATTTGTGAAGGGCCAAAGATGACATGAGGGCACCAGGTTTACGTGAGTACCAAGGGTCCGCATGGGGTCAACAAATGTCACACAAGTCACCGCAGTTCAACATAAGTCACCAGGGTCCACAAGCCTCACCAAGTCACAGGAGGTCACCCCCCTCCACTCGCCGACGCACCCCCCCTTCCCCGACGCACCCCACCCCGACTCCAACCACCCAACCCCACCCAGATGCACACAAACTCCCGACCCTCCCGACGCACCCACCCCGACCCGTCACGCCACTCGCGCCAACGTAAACCCCCGACCCTTCCCCTCCATATGATTCACAAACCAATCTTGATGCTCTAGTAGTCATGTAGCAATTTGCATATCCGAGATGTACCTATTTAGCGATACAGCAATTATGCATATTTAATTAAGCTCATTGCATACCTAACCGCATGATCAAACTTTCCAAATGGCAAAGAAGATGCGCACCATAATGGTTTTCATGCATTGAACGGACGTTTGCATATCTATGTACCTTTCAAAAATATAGCGTTACGCTGATTTTTGCATGTCAATTACTCATTGTTGCAAATGTATTCCTCCGAAATAATGCCCAAGCAATCTAATCTGGTCGAGAACTCTTAAAACCCCGCTGCCCCTTCCACATCATTATACGCCTTCCGAAACTCCATATCTGCACATAAGCTTGCGGTAAAGGGTTGTCCATTTTTGATCGGCCCAAAATAAGCTAATTATATTCCTGAATATGCAATAATGCAGCCAAAAGCTATCCGTAATAAATTTTGCACCGGTCGTTTTATCACCCTACCAGTGTGAGTTATCGGGATTGCGTTTAGCAGCGAGCATTTCCAAAAAAAGGTTAACCGAAATGGTTCCTGGAAAATTGCAATAACTCTTTAAATTCATAGAATTGGCAAATATGCAGCCACAAGCTCACATATATGCGCACCCTCACTCGATGCTCCATGAACTTCGTTTCAGCGACACAAAAATGGCAAAATTTGGGTTATTAATTTGAAACTAGTAGGGCCGTTTAACGGGTAAACTTTTGACCGACCCAGTTTACATATATGAAATAGCCCAATGTTGCTCTGGCTTTTTTCGCGCTACGATACCCCTACTATCTCCTCTCCTAATAAGAGGTAGGTACGGACGAAGTGCAACGCTACGTGAACGAGCTAATTAATGAAATATACATACATATTGGGATTTGTGAGTCAAAAAAATTAATACATTTCATTCTGACATGTTACCATGGTAATCATGTTTCCATGGCCCCCCTTTTTTTTGCAACGTTTTAATGAAAATGTTCACAGGCTACTGCCAGTGTAGAAACTGCTTCTGAAGTGTGTTTTGTTAGCAGAGGGGGGAATAAGTCATTTTTCACAATTCATACAAGCAAACTACTGTACACATACTTCACCTACAATTGATACTCGTTATTACGCACAAATTAGCTCATCGATTTGGGATAGCATACTCAATCCTCAATTGCCAGGGTCCTCTAGTCTCTGACGTCTTTGCTGCTTTCTTCTCCCCTATGTGCCAACACAATGTCCCGAAAATGGCCCAAAACTTGACAAAAAAAACTGTGTATCTTCAGCTAGATTCGGACGAATTAGTATAAAACCACTGCACAATGCGTTTCACCCCACAAACATGCACCATGCCAACCAAAAAGCAGTGATTCTAAAAATACACCTCGCCTCAATTTTCTCTAAGTTTGCCAAAAAATTGCTCCTTTTTTTTTTCCTTATTTCTCTTCTCCAAAACCACCACATCTTGTATCCCATATGAAGATCAAATAACTTTTTGAACTAAATCTTAATTTGGGTCAGTAACTTTTAAAAATTGTTGGAAATTTTTCTACTTGCGATTAAAACACTGCCGATGGCATTTAACTAATGTCCATCATCGGGGCTGTTTACTTGATGGCGTCGATTCGGTCCCAACAACCATTTTCGGTCGGTCCCATCAGTTCGGTCCCCTGCCACGTCGGTTCTCCTCTCACCGTCCATTCAGTCTCACGGCATTCGGTCCCACGGCATTCGGTCCCACCAATTCGGTCCCAATGGGAAAACGCGTGTTAAACAAAAACGTTCTTGTAACCTAGCTGTCTTTTGTTGTCGAATGAAGTTTTTTATTTAGTTTTTTTATTTTTCATTTGAATCTTAGGTGTGCGTGTGCTAGGGTCACAGTCCTGTGGATCGTCGTAAGACTTGTGACGAAAGTTAGTGAATATCCTTCCCTTAAGCCAAACTGAGGTTACCAATATAGTTCTATGGTTAAACCCCTTTAGGAGTCGCGCCAATCGAGGAAATGTCCAGTTAAGAAGAGGCTCAGAAAGATACCCACTTTGAAAGTCTCCCACCCAGGAATAATCTAATTTGGAGAGTTTTGCAAATCAATATCGATATTAGCGAGATAAGTCTCTACCGTATGTGCTATCGATATAAGTCCTATATGTACTAAATCCAAGCCGCTTGCCACCCTATTTGGAACAATGTAATACTCAATTACGATGCCAATGGAGTGTTTTATAAATCTATAAGACTGTCATTGGGTGTTTACACACCCTCGGAACTGCTCAATGTTTGGTAACAGTTTTGGATATAACCTCGTGGCCTATAGCAACGAACGCCGAATGGGGAAATAAGTAATTCTGTTACCAACTTCTAAATGAATGAACCTTTAAAAATAATTAAAGATGCATATTCGTGATTTCAGCACCTGCTGTTTTTTATGCTGATGCCATAGATATCCTTGAGAAAAGCTTATTCACAAAATTTGAGTCGATCCCCGATCTTGCGGGTTTTGCTTAGGCAGTGGCTTGTTCCAATGGTCCCATATCCACTGCCCTTTTAACGACAGAAATACAAAATTGCGATTTCTTACAGATATGCGACACAAAACTCAAATTTTCACGTAATTAGGTTAAAAAGTGGATACTAAGGCCTAGCGGTTAGATGATATAAAAATCCTCAACATATTTTCCCTTTAAATAAATGATGAATTATTAACTCAAATCACAAATCTACCCCTGCAAACCCTGTCGGATTTCACAGTAGCCGTATAAACCTGTTTTAAACAGTGCATTTTGAACACATACTGTTTAGGCAGGGAAGCCTAGGTCCGAACTGACTGGACCGAACTGGTTTTTTGGACCGAATCGACCTGCAACCCGTTTAACTTGTCCTAGGCCAAAAGCTGGAGCCCTGACCGGCCGTGCCATTGATTTACTTGCAAAACCCTCTTATGCTAACCGATGGATTTGCATGAGGTCTAAGGCGCTCTCAGGGATTAACGGTGAATCTGAATCTATTCTCAGACTGGGTGGGAAAGCCATATTTTGGTAAGAACGTCGCCATATTTGGTAACAGAAGCAACCCTATATGCATTTGAGGCATTTGGCCATTTAATCACTCATATTATAGTTATGGAACATTTTTTTTTAATGCATCACTATTGCGTTTTCCAGTGACGTTTTGGCGCGATGAGCCAACATCGAGCCTAACAAGGCGGTAATACTTAAACTAGCGAAAACTGTCTACTAAACGAGCGGAATGTGGTCTAAACCCACCGAGGCTGACAGCGTTTGTGGGATTTCGTTAGCCGAAATCCAAAACTATAAAAATTTTTAAAAAGTCAATTTGGTGGGGGGGTGGATACAATAGGTCACAAGATAACATTTTGCTTTGATTCTGTAATATGTGGTGCAAATTTGTTTCCTACTTTAAAAGACGAAACGATGAATGGTTTGCCTTAATCTGTTTTTTTTTTTTTTTAGTTTTCACGTTATCCAACAAATTAGGCCACAGGTTATAAAGGGTGACCCAATAAAAACTTCACCCAAAATGAAATTGATATTTTTTTTTTCCACTTTTTTTAAAATTTGATATCTGTGAGTGTTCTCAAGATATGGTCCCTTAACAATAAGTCAGCAAAACAGACTTGTCCACGCGGAGCATCATTTTTCTTAGGCATGGAAACACCCCAATGCCAACATCGAGCAGACCGTGTCCTACCCCACTCCTGCCCTGACACAAGACCAGAAAACTGGTATTTATCACAACTGATGGAACCCTTGAGGAAAATGAACAATTAGTTTTTTACACACATTTCTCGGTCCCAAGAACGTCCACTCTGACCCGTTGACCAAACAAAGAACTAAACCTCTATCGTTGTGTGCAAGTGTAAGTAACACAGGTTATGCCTACCATTAATAAGATTGACACTCTGCCTAGGATGGTTATTATTTTTCTAATAACGATGATATTATTCTCCCAAATTATTTTCAGGAAGTCTTTTCATCAGTAGTCTAATAACCAACCCTGCCCTATAATTATGACACGGTCAGGTAGGGGGGCGTTAATAAAGGGTAAGAGAGCGGAATACCAATGGGGCCCCCATGTTTTTAATTGACAAACACAGGTTTACACAAATCAGTTCAAAAATCCTTCGGGTCTAGTAACACTTAATTGCCTAGGGAGGGGTTCTTAGGAACCCAAGATTTTTTTTTTACTACATTCCGTGACATAATTGACCCGGTATTTTTTGTAATTTGTCACATACGCAATCCTTTGACACAAAATAGCACGAAAGTGTTTAAGGCATGAATAAGTGTCATTGAATCAAGTGTTAATTGAAATGACTCGTATCATGGTAGACACAACTTCAGCGCTTGTTTACCAGCCAACAGTATTTGGATTTGTCTCTGATATCGTCAAAAATATAATATGTGAATTTGATGACCCTCCCTAACTCGGGTGGTTAGTCACTGAGGTATTCAAAAAATTGTCCAGGTCTTAGTGCGATAGCTACGACGGGTAAACAAATCAGATATTTTCTGGCTTATAAGTAAACGCTGGTAGTGATTATACGTCTCATCACGCGCCGATTTATGATAAATCATTAATTTGTGGTTACAGTCTAACAATTCAGAAAAAGAACGATTTACAATTGATACAAAAGGATAGGTATCAGAGCCCAGAGATAATCAGATGGTGTGGCTGCAAATTGGCTTTTAGACATGAAATATTGATCAAGAAATCGTAACCTAGATACCATAGGTATATGTCACCTTTGACTTGTTTTGTTTAATAAGTAAAGAAGGTTCGAGGTTCAGTCGTATCACAGTGACTTCCCACAAATAAGTTCCCCCCTAAAAATAAAGGATATTTCGATGCATTATCTCATTTAGAACTTATTTTTAGGAGGAAAATGCTTTTAAAACATTTTGAAGAGAGGATGGAACATTGCGCTCTGCACAAATGTATGTTTTTCAAAGAAGAACGCTTTTTGTATCCACCACACTCTTTTTTTAAAAAAAATGACCTTTTTCAGAGAATGTGGCACTTTCAGCTCTGCAAAGGCTAAGAGTCAACAAATTTTTAATTCAGAACGATTTCACTTTACTCTCGTTTTATTCATTGCGTATGAAGTAAATAAGCCCCTTAAAACATTAAGCAATTGCGAACAAAAAAACAAAAAGACAAGTACCCAAGGTTGGCTAGGACGATTTTCAGGATGGGGGTGGGGGCACCGCTGCTTGAAGCTGCCCGATGGGGAGGGCGGGGGAGGCGTGGGCGGTTCCATTGAATGGGGGAATTCCCCCCTCATTTTTTTCTTGCGCTCCACCCCCTCCAGTTTTCTCCCCAGAAAAGAAGTTCTGGCAACCGTTGATATTTACAGCGGTTAAATATCAGCTTGTCGGTACATTAGTCTAAAGCGGTTGATTTGAGGGTGCATGGTGCATGAATATTAGACTACGGGCTACCATAGGGGGGGGGGACCCCCCCCCCCCCCTGCCACCCCGGGGGATTTTGGAGGACAACCATTTTGTGAAGCTTTATACCATAAGCCACTGAAATCAGGTTGTCTGCAAAAATCTAACCCTGGGTTAGTTAAACGCTGGAGGGCGCTTTTTCAAAATGGCTGCCCAAAATGAAACCAACCCCCCTTCGGGAGGAGAAGAACTAACATGCCTAACACAACACAGAACACATCAAGGAACTGATTTGGTACCAAAAGAGGGCTACGGCGCTATGGTCCTCCTCTTTCCATTGATACCCAAATGGAGTACCAACATGCATAGCATACGTCACAATGAGTCATAAAGGTTACCATTAGCAAAAATTGTCAATTTCCATAGATAACACATAGGGGGGCGAAAATTCAATTTTCGCCAAAAAAATGTTAGGAATATCCAATCTTTCATGCGGTTTTTGGCTCGACTTGAGGGAAAAAATGACAGTTTTATAAAACATGAGAGCATTTTAGTGCTATAATCATGTTTTGAGTCGTTAAAATTGGGAAATATCAATTTTTCCACCTATATCAAGTACATGGTATTTTCATACTTTACTCACACATATGACGTCATTAGTGACGTCAAATGGCGATGGTGGCACTTTATTTTGATACCAATGGAAAGAAGAAACTCTAAGCAGCCTGTGCTACCAAATTTTACAGGAATCGGATGTTCAAGTAACGAAAATAAGGGGGGGGGGGTCGGGAGTTGTTACAAAAATGGCTAGGTAGACGAGGGCTAAGTCAAAACGTGAAAGTATATCGATGCCTTCCTAACCCTTGGAAGATCGACTGATGTGCCAGAATAACTCGTAGAGAGTTTTGTTTAGTATCACATCCAGAAATCCATTATCAAGCCCTGATTGTGGTACCAGCAGATGTGGCAAGCCAGAAATCCCTCCACCAGATGATCAAGGTTGGAAGTTAAATGATGGCGCACTAGATTCAAGTGGCCATCAGGAAAGGTAGGAAAAAAGGAGGAAAAAATGGAAAAAAAAGAAAAAAAAAAACGGGTGGGAGTTGATGCCACAAGATTTTCTGACATAATAGTAGAGGAAGAATATCTGATACAGAAGAAAAGACAATAAGATATGACTCAATAGATAAGGAGGAAAGAGAAGATCAATTTCTGAATCAAAGGAGCTGCCTTGTAAGCTCGTATACAAGGAACAGCATTGCTTAAAAGATCCCAAATTGAACAATACCAATGATTAGTAAAATTGGAAATTCTCTTATTAATATCCAACCCATGGGGTTCTCAAATGTGATCTGATGCCATAGTGGGTACAATGTCTGGCTGCTGCACTGAAATTCTGCCAGGTCCTTGTCGTGCATTGTTGCACTAACATTTGGGCAGACCAAGAGATCTCCATGTCCTGATCTGCTTCCAGGTAGACTCACTTCTGCAAGGAACCTTGATCGGCCGATTCTGGATCTCAATTGTTATGTTTGTAACTACCCAACAGAGACAAAATAAAATAGAGATGCACACACATCGCTGCCATTTCAGAACTGATGTGTTTAATATACATTAATACACATTCCAATTCAGGTCAAGTTTTGAAAGTAAGGATTATGGACTGTCCATTCTGTCCAGTTTCTGGAAAGTTATAAGAAAAAACGATTGTTGAGATCATAGGTCAGAACCTTGTACTTTTTGCACTAGAAACAAGGGTTATTTATTAGTTACAAATATTAATATACCCACATCTACAATTCCTTCCCTCCTAGTCCAAACACCTTACAATAACTTTTTGAATCAATCATAAGGAACATGTCCTTTTATCTCTTATGCCTTTTAACATTCATCTTTCATTAATTTAACAGTAGTTGTCAGTAATTGGACTATGTTTGAAACTACTGGGAATTTTGGCATTTTATATGCTCACTAATTTATTTAACTAAACTACTCTCAGGTGAACGAAGGGATATACATCCCCTTGTTCATATTGTACCATAGTGCATTATTCTGGCCTGTTACATTTTGCAACCATGTCTAAAATCGTGTCAATTTACAACCCATAGCTTTTGGCGTTTATGTACGCGTTCAGGATAGCGTCTTTCAGGCTCCTGATGCTGCGCGAAGGGGCGGAGCATTTTCATTAAGCTTCCGGCGCTGTCTCTGACGTAACCGTACTTGGTTATATCGGAATCATCACCCCCCCCCCCCCCCCCCCCCCCCCCCTACTTGAGCAGAGTCAAATGCCCATGTCCCCTAAACCGAATACGGGCATGGTCTTGATGTCGACGCACTACTCGGGCCATCATTTAGTTTTCACTGAAACGATAGCGGTCCGAATCGTTCTGTTATCACTCCAGGGAAGCCCGGGTTTACCCTGTCCAAGTTTACAATAGTAAACTGGATCCCCCACTGTCAACAGGCGAGACTTAGCATGTTGATCATGATTACGCTTTTGACGTTCCTGATTCTGCTGTGAGATCCGGTTGTAATAGATCTAATCAGTTCTTTAAGCGCGTCCATTCAACAATTCACAGCTGTCGTTTCCTGTGGTGGGTGAGGGCGTCGTTCTGTATTTCAGAAGAAAACGTGATACCTTTGTTTCAATTGATCTTCCTTTGCGATTTCCAAGCTAGATTGAGCGTTTGTACTCCGCGTTCTGCGAGGCCATTTGAGGCTGCTTTGCCAATGGCGCGACTCGCACATGTTTTATGCCATTCTTTGACACCACCATTGAATTCTGCGCTGTAAAGCATGTCCCATTATCACTTAAAATAGTGACGGAAGTCCGTGCTCAGCGAAGATTTTTCTCACATTTCAATGGTGGCTTGCGATGTGAGGAGTTTCATGACATTCATCCATCCACTTCGAATGCGCGCACTATGACAAAACATTTTTCCCCCATGAACGTCCAGCACGTCAATATGAATTCGGGACCATGGCTTCCGCGGCCATTCCCAGGGGTGTAGGGTTTTCCTCAGGAGGCAATTTTCCTACTTTGGCCTGACAGTCCACTACATTGTTTCACCTTTCTTTCAAGGTCCTGATCAATTCCTGGCCCCCAAACATAATTACGTGCAATAGCCTTCATACGTACAATGCCTGGGTGACCTTCATGTAATTCTTGGAGAACTTTCTCTCTTCCGGGAGATGGTACTACAACTCTCTTTCCCCACAAGATGCAACGTCCATCAGACTCAATTCATTTCTGCGTGTGTGGACAGGGGAAGGTCAGCATCCGGAAACGTTTCCGCCAGCCTTCTAGGGTGAGTTTCCGCACTCTGGCTAAGATGCGATCTTTTGCAGTCCACTCGCTTTATGTTCTTCACTTTAACAGTGAAGAATTTAAGTGTTCCGTCTCCACTAGCAGATAGTTGTCTTCCGAACCGGCAACTTTAATTGGCTTCTCTGGAGGGGTAGCGACTCAACGCATCTGCGTTGCAATTGTCTTTACCTTGACGGTATCTGATGGTGTAATCATACGCTGCGAGTGTTAAGCCCAGCGTTGGATTCTTGCTGAAGCTAGCTGTGGGATCTCCGCGCGACTCATTCAAACGATCCCATTACGTTTTGTGATCGGAAGCAGTGGTGAATTTTCGCCATATAAATTTGTTGATACTTTTTTAGCACCAACACAATAAGCAAGCCCCTCCTTGTCCTAATTGAGGAATAGTTTTGCTCAGCAGCAGCAAGTCGTGGCGTGACGTCGACGCTATAGGTCGTTTCCACACCTGTCGTCCATCCGATGCGACGTAACGCGGCCAATTCCAATGGTGAGGCATCGCAGGAAAGGATGAGCGGCTTCTTCTGATCAAATGTACCACAATTTTGATGGAACTGGGGGGAAAAGCAGTTTTTTGCTTGCATCGAAGGCTCTTGTTGCTCTTTTTCGCCCATTTCCAGCGACCGCCAAAAAAAAAAAAACTTACATAATCGCTTGTGCACTGGCGCAGTGTAAGGAGAAAATTTGGCAAAAATCTTCCATAATATTAAGTAGTCTCGAGGTAAGCTTCAGCTCTGTCACAGTCGTTGGTGATGGTGCATCTCTGATAGCCTTAACCTTCGATTCAGTAGGGTGGATACCCTCATGGTCAATCATAGACCCAGTATTCTACCTGACTCGCCATGAAACACATTTTTCATGTTTTCAAACGCACACCAGCGTCTTGGAACCTCGCGAGTACCGCTTCTAAATTCGCGAGATGTTCTTCAGTGGTGGCGCCTGTGATGATACATCACCAGGTATCCAGTGACATGGGGTATCCCTTGCAGCAAATTGGTCCATAGTTCTTTGAAAATGGCGGTCCGACGAAATCCCGAATGGCAACCTATTGTACACAAATAGGCCTTTATGCGTATTGATTGTAATTAGTTGTTTGGATTCACGTCAACAACCATCTGCGGAGATTGCATGGCTTATGTTAACTTGGTAATTTTTTACCACCAGATAACGTAGCAAATAGTCAGTGACCTTTGGAATTGGGTATTCTCGGTAACCATTGCTGGTTCACCGTGACCTTATAATCCCCACAGATCCTTTCGGACATCACTTTTCAAGATGGAAGATCGGTGTAGCCACTTTGAAAACTTGGTTGGTTCTATGACACCTTCCTTTTCCAACCTATCTAGTTCCTTTTCTACGGCTGCTTTCATAGCTAAGACTGGCGGGTTTGCAAACCTTGGTGGCCTTGGGATCTTGTGACTTGCGGCCTTGTACCTTTTACTTGCCCCTCATCTTTAAAATACATCTTTGTAATTTTTGTCTAACCTTTTGGCATCTCATCTGCCACACTCACCTTTAACATTTGCCATTGATCGGATCTTGGTGAGCCAATTAACTGCCTAGCAATTTGGACCAGATCCCCTTTACAACATACAAAGGCAATTTTGCCTGTTGATTATCATAATCAACCTTGAACTGAAGTTTCACCTAATACCTCAATATACCCATCGGTATATGTTTCAAACTGTTGTTGAGGGGTGTAACTTGCGGTTTGGCCAATTGTTTTTCCGAAAGTTTTCTCATTAATAATTGACACAGAGGCTCCGGTGTCAATTTTCCCTCTTTGTAGGTACGTCATCAATGTTTACGCTCACACTGATAGGGTTGAATTCCTCTCCTGTCCCGAATATGGTCCATTGAATACCACGCGAGCTTGCCTGTGATGAAGCGCCACTCATTCATCTTCCCTTTTTGTGCATCATGTCCCCTTCAACTTGTTTAACCGATTCTTTTGGTTGTTGTGTGACCTACACCACTTTTGCCAAGTGGTCCCTGTTTTACCACAGTATGGGCACTCAGCTTACCCTTGAAGCGACATTTAATTTGCTAGGTGGTTTACTGTTACCACACCTGGTAGCTTGCTGACTGCGCGGCGATTTCCCTTTCGCTCCGCTTTTATTTGCAAATTTTATTCGCGACTTTGTTTACATGCTTGGTGACGACTTCTTTACTCTGCTGCAAGCACTCCTGCATCCTTTACAGCCATTTCCATCGCGACAGCAGTGTCCACGGCTTTCTTAAGGGTGAGGCCCTCTTCCGCGTAGTAACTGACGATGTGTCGGATATGAAGTAGTCCGCACACAAATCTAATCCCGTAGAGTGGTTTCCAGATTATCACCAAACTCACAAGTTTGAGATAGACGACGGCGTTCTCCCAAATAGGGCATAAATAGATCACCTTGGGGTGTTGTCCGCGTTTATGGAAACGAAAACGCTCAGCTATCACCAAAGGCTTGGGCATAGATGCCGTTTCATAGTGGCCACTAAAACTGCAATCTCCTTGGTTTGTGGTTTGTCTGGTGCACACAAACTTCGCAGCAAAGCATATGTAATCTTTTCCAACCACACTGAGAATGAAGCAACTTTTTGTTCATCTTTAATCTTATTAGCAAGAAAGTACAAGTCCACTCGTTCTCTAGCACTCCCAGTCCTTAGAAGACAGTCATAAGGCTCTAAGTGTCCTATACGCGATGTACAGCCATTTCAAAACCATTGTTGAACTTCACAGCTTGTAGAAAGGGTGTGCAATGTGTTACTTCTCCATTTACTGCAAATCAACAGTGTTGATGGCCCACCATTAACGCAGGTTGGTAGCGGAGTTCATCCATGTCATTGTAAAGAAATTCAAGTTTAGCCTCGTCGCCAATTTGTTTATGTTTTTGTCACACACAACAGAGACAACATAACATGAGATGCACACACATCGACTGCCATTAGAACTGATGTTTTAAGATACATATAATACACATTCCAATTCAGGTCAAGTTGAATAAATGATTAATGGCCTGGCCATTCCTTACACGTTGTCTGGAATTATAAGAAAACCAGATGTTGAGATCATAGGTCAGGACCTTGTACTTGCACTAGAAAACAAGGGTTATTATTATTTTACAAATCTTAATATACCCACATACATTACATCAATCAACTAGACACCGCCACTCAGCCCACGAGAAACCATCCTCAGCGGAAACGCTCACTAGGCTCATACCAATAGATACCACTTGTTGACAGCAAGTCCTTTCCTTTCCACACACGCCCCACACTCCTTAAGACCTATTTCAAAGGACCAGACTGCCTAAAACTTACATCTTACCTAAGGCCGGTCAGCAGCGTGCCTCTGTCCACACACAGGGTGCTCCATACCATATACTTTTACACTATCTCCATGCTGCTACGCTGCGGCATGTATAGTGTCCGCTGGAGCTGGCCGAAGACAACCCCGCGACAAGCCGGCAGGAGGCATCCAACGACGGGTCAAGGCTTCTGGGCTGACCGTCCCATACAGCAAGCATCTCCGCACACGAGCAACACAGGGCAAGCTCCGTCAATCTCAGGGCATGCGGACATAAAGGATAATAGGGAAAAGCCCCTTGTTGGGGTTCAGGGGCAGAGACCCGGAAGCTTGCGTAACATGTTCCGAGGGCCGTCAGGGATGGGTTATGTCCTTATCTGAAGCATATGAACTATGCTGAACGTTGCGGGGGTCCAGGATCTTGGGTTTTAGCATGTTTCAGCCATCCAGAGGCTCTCGGTTATCCACAATCATGAAGCAGATGACGTATACTGCCCTGGCGGGGTCCAGTGTTCGGCCTTGCCCCCTCCCCATGCCCCTCCCTAGCTACGCCACTTCCTTGCGAATGTGGGTCTTATAAGTCCGTGCAGTCCAAGGTGACTCCTAATAAACATGACTATCACGGTGCCCCAGTGATGCCTGGTACGGCCGTGCAGACGGAAAGCCTACCTCTGTGCCCCGGATGGACTTGCGCGCTTATGGTTCTAAAGGCCCTTTGAGTCTTCCCTTTTGACATCTGCATCCTGTGCGCCAATTCCAAGATTGTCCTTTCCAGACAAAAACGACGCGACAGGCTCCCGCACCTCAGGCCGTCCGGCACAGATTGCCGAACAGGAGAGCATGACACGCTCCACCGGGGCATTCCACCCCTGATCCACACATAGACCCAACCAAGCACCTGTGTGTTGAAGTAATTAGTACTTATTCTGAACAACAACTTATGTGGACGCGTTTTGGTTGCGTCGCTACGCGACACTCCTTCCCTCAGTGAAGCTCTCGCAAGCAGGCATAGTAAAAATCTTGTTGCTTCACTTAGTACCTCCGCAACACATCAAGCTCAAGAACTGGTTTATGCTAATTGCCCAAGGTGATCAGTGATTACGGAGGCTGTGGTTGTGGTCTAGTGTATAGTAAGTCAGAGACCATTTTTACATAAACCGCCCTCTAGTAATAATACACTTAAAAGGCTAACTACCTTCATTTTTAAGTGTTTACTTTACCTCAAACTAATCCACAGGTGGGTCATGACAACGTATATAATTAGGTGACACCGGCATTTTTGCCTTTAAAGAGGGCATTAGTGTGTAAATAAAGCGTGTTTCATTGTTTTGTGTGGCCATTTTGAAATATGACGCCCTCTGGAGGCAGGTTAGGCATGTTCAAAAGGTTTTTCAACATTCCTTGGTGTGTTTTGGTGCGACTAAGTAGTCGCACATAGTGCATGAATTTGGATCAAAATCAAGAAATATGTCAAAAAGGGCATTAATTGAATATTGGCCGCCATTTTGAAAAAAGCGCCCTCACTCTTTAACCCATGATGGGGATTTTTGCAGACACCCATGATTTTGATAGCTATATGTTATAAGTTTCCCAAAACTAGTGGTCTCCAAAAATCCCCGGGGGTTGCAGGGTTTTCGGTGATGGGCTCATGACCTATATGACATACAGAGAGCACATAACACTTCATTTGGTTGATAAGACATGGTCAATACTATTTTTTTACCGACGAGGTGGTGCTCATGGCCCAATCCCCTTTTCATATTTTGAGCGACGGTAAAAAACATTTGGGGGCAACTGGCGAGCGCAGCGAGCTGATTTTTTTTGTTTTTGTTTGCATTACAATACACATATCGGTACATTCCAGATCCATCCCCCCCCCCCCATCAACCAATCCTGGCCACGCCACTGGAGGGTGGAAAGCTTTGAATTTGATGCTTTGTTAAAATTGTTAAATTATTGTGGGTCTCAATGGGGGTAGGGGGGGGGTGTGTTTGGTGGGGTGGTCGGTTGCGAGCGTGGGGGCGTAAGGTGTATTTGAGCCCCTGCCACCAACAATTATATGAGGGTTCACGCCCCCCCCCACCGCTCTCCATACTCCTAATGCCGCATAAAACATTGACGTTGTCAAGTATCAAGTCCCTTCTTTTTTTTCTTTGCAAATTGCCCTTTTTTATGAAGAAAACGTAATGTTTGCATGCCTGTTCAAAATAAGCTTAATTGTTTTTGTCATTCAGATTAGACTCCATATCCTAGTCAATGGTTATTCTCCACTGTACTGATGACATCA
>JAMKCH010029052.1:0-17748 GCA_023653785.1 Ophioderma brevispina
GTGAATTAGCCCTGTCTTTCTTTCTTCCATTGAAACTTGAAACTCCACCACATACTTAGTAACCAAGTGTGTATGTGTGCATTGTCCCCAAATTATAAATTGTTGGTACGTAAACTTGGTTTGCGTACATTTAATCCATATTGGCAACATGAGCCTAACAGCACATTGACCTCTCCGTTTACACTTAAGTAGGTCCTTTAACACATTTTAGTGGTTACTACCTGCTTCCCCCTTTTCACTTGAAATATAGTGTGATAAGCCCTATAGGTTTTGGCAGCAGAGCTTCCATCTTTCTTGGCAAATTGCAAATTTCCAATTGCCAGAAATGTACACGTAAGGCATGTGAGATTAGGTAGGAGACCTCCACCTGAGAACCTATGGTTTTATGTACACTCAATAAAAATAATTTGTTACTTTACTTAAATTAGTGAAAACACGGTTCCTAGGGTGATTTTTAATTGAGTAGGTGCAACACCATTTATTCTACACGGTTTAGAAGCACCCATTTTCTTTTATGTTAGCAGTATAATAGTTCCTGTAAATCCACTTTGTTTTGTTGCTGCTTTAACTTGATTCCTTTACTTTCGTTTTACTTTAACCTAATTAACTCATTTTATAAAATTTTAATCTTACTCGATAACATTATAGATACTGCATAAATGTTGTTAAAATGTACTTGACTTGCAACAAACGTTGAACTAAAAAATCCAGAAAAAGAATATACGAACAAGATTAAAAAACTCACTAAAAAAGTCCAAATCAGTTTGACTTTGAAATTAGTGTATCATATAAATTTATCATTGTTTATTGGAATTACAATTTTCTTTATATCTATCATTTTTATGGATTACATTATATTTTTATCTAATTACATTTTAAACGCAGTTTTTGGATGAAGTCTATAACATATTAGGATACAACCAAAGTAGTTAAATTTAAGTATTTGGATAACTAATATAACGTAAGTTTACTTTACATTTTCTTTAATCTTCATAAAAAGGTATTGTCAAGTTCCTATTTGTACTTGTTGATTCTATGTTTGTTTGAAGTAAATTGTGTCATTTGTACTATTCACGTAATGCGTATTTACTCGCCTTTTTCGCTAACCACCCTCTGCAATGTTTTATTCAGTAATACGATGAAAACATAAAGTTTGAGGTTAAATTCCATGTACATATCTTTATTCAATTTGCCATCCTCATACACCGTACTCAATACAATTGCCCCTGTTTTGCAGTAACAAATCCAATATGTGGAAGTTTTAAGATACTTATTTTGAGTGATAACTGTATGAGCAATGTTCAACAAATTAGTATATTTACATTAACTAAAATAAAACCTTTCTAAGTATCACAAACTTTATATTGCAAGTTTTCATTGTTTGGAATGTACCATAATAGCAACAAAGCAATCTGGTTATAAAACGGTCATACACCTGCCAAAGTTCCACCATACATCCCACAACCTGCAGAGCTCATCCTTGCAGAGAAACTCGCCCATTCTAGGTGGTGGGGCACCTGCTACAATCCTAATTATGTTTTTTATGTTTATTGGTATGGATGAGTTTTTAATTTTAGTCTCGTAGCAATTTGTAATAATCAACATGGTAACCTCTATACACAACAACCTTTCACATTTCATTAAAGCCCGTTCTATGCTTTGGCTATAATTTCTTTTGTTAAGCTGAATAGTTCTTAACGTTCTTTTTTAATATAATCATAGGTTGTTGTTGCCCTTCACCACATTCAACAGTATATTATTTAACATCGTTCGCTATAATTTTGCTTGATCATGGTCTTGCAATGTTTATTAAGAACACCACTACACATATTGAGAATGATAGGGAGTCTCATGGTTAAAAAACCAACATAATTGACTTGTTTGCCTCGGTCCAATTGCACACTAAGTGGGAGAGGTTCATACCTTAGGCCTAACTAATCGATACAATTTAAAAATTTTGCCTTTGGCTGTGACGAGTCAGTTATAACTGAAAAAAAAATGTTTGTAAAGGTGAGAAAAATCAGTCGTAATTTGATATCTTAACATGGCATGCTTTCGTGGAGTCAATTGAGGAATTTAGATGACCATGTAGCATGTAGATTTGGAAATGCGAAGCTGTATAAAGAATTTAAAAAATAATATATCAAGCGAGTGAGAAATGGAGGAAGACTGCGGAGAGCAGTGGAGTTGTGGCCCAAGGTGAAGCAGATAGGTGGATGGAGGGGAAATAGTAAAATGTGAGATGGAGAACTGCCTAGGTCTACCGGAGTTTCCCCATTGACTTGGCTAGGGATATCACCCTGGATTTGCATTATTTACACTTTATGCACAAGAGCCTTATTTGTGTGATGCGACTGGGAAAAACCCGCCACATCGTGGAATTTTATATTTTGTAGGTTTTTAACTATCACTGCAGAGTTTGAAATATTAGTTTCCATAAACTATTTATAACTGATTTGCTGCTTTCTTCTTTGATACCCACGTCAAAAGTTACGCCTATATAATCTGACAAAAATAAAGAGTGCAATATCATATTTTAAATGATTTTCTTTATTTTTTCAAACTGTCCTGTGCGACATTGGCGGTTTTCCCAGATCACATCACATTTTAGTTTTAAAATAAACACAAACGAAAAAATAATGTTAAAACTCTGAGATACTGGTGTGAAAACAGATGTAGTCCACAGGGGGTCTTAGGTTCCCTGGCTCATAGACGAATCGCAATAAACTTTAACTAATGTGGCGTGAAGAATCACTGAATCGAGTGCCCCTATTCTTCACCGCTGTAGCCAGACTTTTGAGTACGGCGGACTATAATTACGTGGTCATCCCTGACATTTTAAAACGAAAATACTTTTGGTTTCGGGTCAATATTTATGCCAGGGGTGAATGGGAATTTAAATGATTTTCTTTTGGTCAAAACCAAAAAGTGTTTCCCTTTGTTTCCGTTAAACCATCACTCTCTAATGATTTTCCAAATTTTATCCTTTGAAATTTCACACGTAACACTCATCCTCCCTCTCCTGACGCTAATTTTCCCCCCCCTCCACAACTTAAATGTTTTGTATAGTCCCTCAATACCTCAATGATTTTCCAATATTCATCTTCATTAAATTATAGCTTGGACACAAAAAACATGTGATGTTCACTGATTCTCCGTGTACAAGGCCATTGAGAACTAACGTAGTTTTCTCCCGCCACCACCCCCGGCCCGCCACTAACACCGACAAAACCGTGTAAGTTTTCGCTAACTTTCATGTGAAAAACAGTATTTGAAATGTAAATGGATATTTTTAAAATAAATTAAGAGGGGGATTACAGGTCCTTTACTCTTTAAGCGTTCCCCATCAAACATTTTTTTAAAGTGATAAATTTAATGATTAACTTAACTTCCTATCATTCATGCATGAATTTATCAATTCACAAACTTTTTCTTGACTTGCAACCCTCGCTTGTCTGATGTCCCTCGCTTGTTGGACAGCAGAAGTTCCAGAGTTAACGCACTTTGATTCCAAAGAATTTTAATTCCCGATATAATAAATGCTAATATACTAGCTAACACCACAGGCAGATAATTCCAGAGAATTATTGGGCCATCCCGACTCAACGTCTCCTTGTTATCATGTCATCTACGGGCAAATCTCTCAACCATGGTCCTTCAAAAAGTACTCTCTCGATCCCGGGGCAGAGCTCGGGCTGGACACTTTAAAACTGGGGCAAAGGCGTCTCAAATACGGACGTTTTCATCTGAGGTCACTTCTCGTGGCATGATTATTTTGGGTCATCTGGAGCATTCCGTGACCCGACTCGTGGAGCAGAGCATTATTTTTCAGTGAAGGAAGGTTAAATAATGCATCAAATTTTAGCAGGAGTTCCCCCCTCGTGAAAGTCCCGGGGTGAAAAGTGTGGGCGAATCCAGGAAGGGAGAATCCTATAACACAGGGGTCAAAGATGACAAACCCCATTGGATTGCTGTAAAATTGGTAATCAGGTGTCCGTCTGTCCAAAGATTAATAAGTATATAGTTTTGTACTACCTAAACTTATGTTTACGGAGGTTTTAAGGCAAAATCGTCCCAATTCCAAGGTCATCGCCGTAAAAATATTTAATAATGCATTGATTTCTTTAAAAATGTCTACATATTAAGGTAGTTGGCACTCTCTTTTATATTTTGTTATCGAGATAATACACACGAGGATCACCTGCCATTGACTTCTAATTGATACCGGCATCTAAAAAATAATGTTGGACAGTGGCAAAACTATTTTTGTTTGTCAGTCTTTGGTGGAAAGATGATCAATTTGGAGCCCAATTTCAAATAAATCGAATCACTATCAAAGATTTACCTTTGGTGACGACCGTTACCATTTATTTAACGATTCATTTTGTCTTATACCGTTCATAACCACGTTGAAGGTAGTTACAAACAATACTTTGTAATCCTTGTACAAGACGAAAACACTTTGGTTACCTTTTACAACAACCAAGCATATTAATTTTGAACCCCTGTATTATGGATTAACCCCCGTCCTGATTTCGCCCACACTTTCGCAAATGACCGTACGGGATAGGCCACAACATCGGTCCCCATTTCCAGCTTCTGGTATATCAATGACCCTTTTTTTTTCATGCCAAATTTTTTATTTTTTTCAGTTTTTTAATTTTTTGTTTTTTTCAAAATTTTATCAAAAAAATTAGTCAAATTGTCATCAATCGGAAACCAACATTTCCTAAAATTGTTTGAAATTAGTCTATTTCCTCATTGAAAAGCCAAAATTGTCAAAAATTTGCTTAAAATGTCAACATTTTGCGGTGAAAATTTGCAAATTTGGGTTAAAATTTGGCCAAAATTTGCATCTCTGGTAGAGCTTTGGGTCCCTTCTTTGGCAAAAATGGTATAGCATGGGTCCTACTACCAGATTCTGAGCCACGTCCCTCACCAAACTCAACCCCCCCCCCCCCCCCCCCCCCCCCCCACCCGGGCTACTAGCCTCCTATTTTTTCATCACAACTTTCAAGCAAGTCGCACGTACCCCCGTGTTCGCATGCACCAAATATACATGCCGAGTTTTGACCTTGGTGTTCAAAATATTGTTTAATACTGTTCTAAAAATCGCGCAATTTTAAGTGTGGTGCCATATTCCAGTCCGGGATTTCCGTGCGATTGCTCACATGAGTGGTGCGTCTCCCGGGTGCAGCCAAGTATTTGCGGTGTGTGGTGTTTGTGTATAGGTGGGTGTGTGTGTGGGAGTGCGTGTGGGTGTTGGTGGTATTGTGTGTGGGGGTGGTGGGTGGGTGAGTGTGATGCTTGTGGGAGGGGGGTGTTTGTGATTTTGTGGTTGTAAGTGTTGTGGTTTTGTGTGGAAGGGCAGTTTATTTTGACAACTGAGAAAGAGGATGTTAGTGGTTGTTCATAATAAATATTTCTCATACAACGCATTTAATGTTAAACCCTTAACAACCTTTCTACATTTTTTCGCTCGTTCTAAAAAGAGTACGTCATATCTCTAGACCTTGGCAACGTCCGACCATCCTCCTCGTTCCCGGGTCCTCTGTTTTATTTTCTGAATGATGAATCGACGTAACTTGCGCCTATCGGTAAAGTTATCCAGTAGGCGGCTACATGGATCATCGTTAATACCTCGTACAGTAACGCATCAGGAGGCCGTGCACACTTATAAGCAGGAGTTTCCCGAATTCAAGTAATCGAGAGAAAATATATAATTATATTTATTACGATCTCAGACATCAGAGGGAGGAATTATGACGGCATCAATTCTACCGAAAGTCTAACCTCATCTGTATTTCCAACATGGATATACTGATACACAAGGCAACTACATGACTGAAATGCCATTCAAGGCACGATCAGGGATTTTGTTCAACCGTAAAATCGAAAAAAACCAGCAACAAATCGGGATTTTGCAGGTTGTAACAATTGTAGGTATCCTAACATACCTCACAAGTTATAGGCAAAAGCAACCTAAAAGGAAAAATCAAATATTTGTAGTCTTACTCAAGACGGACCACTTACTATCATATGACCAAGATTTTCAGTCTAAATAACACGCAGATGATAGTGCACACTTGTCAGTAGTGTAGACCATCTACACACGCTCACAGTGAAGTTTTGGGCTCTTCCATGAGATACATGGGTTTGCTGTACATGAATGTGACTAATATGCAATCATCTAAACTCAAAGAAAAAGTAGACTGTAAAACAATTCTTTCAGTTATAAAATCATTGAGTTGTCTTTATTTTCTATAATAAATGATGAATTTGTGGCAATTAGTTAACATCTTACATATTGTATCATTTGGGTTAAATTTTAAATTTCAAATTAAAGCACAACAACTGGGATGGATATGTTTCCAATGAATATTTGTATTAAAGTAAATTTATACATGTAAATTTTGTTTAATAAAGCAATGTTAATAGTAACAAAGTAATCTTTTAGGGTTAAACTTTAAAAAACTCAACGTATTAAAATATTATTACTAATTAGACCTATGTTAAAAATCAATTCAGCAACAACAGCTTATGACATAAATCTTTTAAAAATAATTAATACATATACATAAGTTTCTTCTATATTTTGAAAATAAAATGTTTAGGGCTATACATTTTTAATGTGGAGTTTCCAGAATTAGTTTATTATTCCATAAAATAAGCATATCTGTTCTGGGGTCTTAACTTCCCGTGTAAATATAGGCCGATATAACTTTATCTTGCCTCATAAATAGAGTTATGTTTTATTCATGTAATAGAGTAAATTGAATAAGTCCATTATGTTTTCCTTACAAATAATTTAAAAGTAGGGAATACGAGACCCTTCAGCACATTTGAATAAATAATTTGCATAAACACGAACAATAGTACAAACACTAAAAATGGTTTGTTAATCTCTTCAGCAACTTCTACTCTATATTTGATAGGGGGTTATAAATAATTGATGAATGATGAGATAATGAGGATTCATACACTGGGTAGTTAAGCATATATACAGCAGAATCAGTGAAGCTGTTAACGAAATCGCTAATGTAGCGGATGGATTGAAGTGTTCAGTTGCGCTCGCGTACTGAGTTGGGCTTGTTAGAACGTGTGGCGTCGTGCAGACTAATTTATTTTCTCAGTGGGAATTTGTTTGTTAATTCCATGGAAACTTTTACAAACCAACGTTTATCACTAATAGGCAAATTGTTTTGTTTTCATATCGTGTTACATAGGTAAATAACAGTTACTGCACATTTACTTTTGCTAGAAAAAACGGGACAACTCAAACACTTGCGCTAAAATTCTGATGCCTGGCCCAATGCACTCCTTTTGCCGAGAGCGTGCATTAGGACCGAATCAAAATATCAGCGGCGTGCATGAATTGTCCATTTTTCTCGTCATATGAATGACGTCATCATAAATGTATGTATATTATTACCTACATGGGTAGGTTTGAGAGAGACCTTTGATGAAGTAATTAAAAAAAAAATATTTAAAGATTTAATTAGTCGATGGGGCGGGCATACCGGCACATGAGGAAAAAAAAAACGTTTGGTAAAATCACGTGTTAAATTGGACAATATTGTAAACTTTTTTTGCAATTGAGCAGGCTGTTTTTCATTATAATCAAAATTGTAATATTCATAGGTTAATAACTCCAGCATTTACTTCTTGCGGGGAAGGGGGGAAACATGGGACAAAATCAAGGCACGTGCGCCGATGATTTTGATACGTCTGAAGCACAAGCTCCGCCGGAGCGAGTGCATTGGACCAAGCATCAAAATTTCAGAGCAAATTATTGATTATCCCATTTTTCAGTAATTGAGTAGTTATATACCCAATTCATGCACGATAAACAACAAATTTGCCTTTAAAGTACGTGATAACTAGTAGTTTTTAAAAATCATCAGTTATCATGGAAATTAAGACAAATTACCAACTGAGAAATTAAATCAGTCCCTGCGATCTGCACCAACGGAATTCGTACGCGGAGTGCAACTGGACATTTTCATCCACTCGCGAACATTCGCGTATTTTGGTTAACGGCCTTCAAGGATCTGCCGCCTATACAAAAATGGTGAGTAAAAAAAACTGGACCATGAGTGTGTCCGCCATTTTGAATTTGTAGGTAAAATATATCTAACACACGTGGTATCATGGAAAGCTTAGTTCATCTTTATTCTATGATGGCGTATTGACTGAGCTACAATCGTTTGAATCAATAATATTATATGTACAACCTTTTGAAGTTTTAAACTATGTCTATGTAGTACCCAAATTATGCCACATCTTAAAAATGTTTTCAAATAAAATGGACCCATTATAACTGGCTTTTACACCTTTAAGCATACAACTTATTTTGACATAAACATAGGACATTTCCTTATCGCGTTTTGGGGAGTCATTTGCTAATTAGTCAGGCGCCGTGCATTCAAATGGGAATCCGTGGATAAGGGTTAAAAACTGACTACTTGAATAAAAAGACTGTAGGCTCGGCCTATACTACACGAATGGGTTATCGTGGCAGCAAATTAAAGGCAATGAAATAAGCTTACGTGATACACAAAGGGTAGATAAATGATTTAGAAATTCACAATGGCGCGACACAATCAGGTTAGGTTTTTTTTTAACTCAACCTTGTATGCGTAAATACGTAGAGTGTATGAATACTTTTAATTGATTAACCAATGGATATGTGTTGATGTCTGACATCAAGTTTTGCTAAATTCAGAATGCTTTTGGTCCATTGATCTTATTCATAACTAAAAAACCGAGGGTTTTGAGCTCAAAGGATTGTTTGTGTTAGAAATACTGACAAATGTACTGCGATGTGTCAGTATGCCGGAACACAGCCACGCTAGAATTAACCATATTTCGTTGGAAATAAAACACAGAATCATATTTTCAAATCTTACAATACAAAAATATACTTTAGTAATAAGACGTGGATTTATTATTTTCTATCGTGACGACAGAAAATCAAAGCACGGTTCCCCGTGCCGCGATTAGAGAAATAGCTGGCAAGTCAACAACAATGATTGGGTTTGACTCTTTTGCAACTGGTTTGGCCAATACCCCTTCGAAAACGTTCTTGGTAGGTGGCTACAATCGATTCTGTGCAAATTTGAGAAAAATGTGGTACCATAAAAAAATCTCTGTCACTTTAATGTCATGTGGAACGTACCTGTGTGCAGTTTTTCTGAGTCTTAAACCCGGGGGGGGGGGGCCACTTGTATTCAAAGGTGGATAATGATTCGTGAACAAGAAAACGCGTAAAAGGTGTCTTTTTTCCAACCGGCGGTGTACGCGCGTACACTCCGTTTAGGGTGTCAAAAACAGCAAATAGGGAAAAAAGGGTAGTTTTTTCTTTAACCCTGAAATTTTCATGTTATATCCATTAAGCCATGGGATCAAAAATCATCCAAAATGTGTAAATCGGAACTTGAGGGAGTAAACCCAGAAGCCAAATAAATAAAAGGTATATTTATCGAGTTCAATGCACTGCGTACTTTGAAAATCGTGTTTAGGGTGGCATTTTGAAGTCCTGTTCACGCATCATAGCCACTTTGAATACAAGTTACCCCCCCGCCCCGCCCCCCGGGTCTAACCCTTGATATGGTACTTGCGAGTGTGAATCCATCAGGCATCTTACATGAATTCTGGGAATCGGGTAACTCCTCAATTAGGTTCGATAACTAGCCCTTCTTAGGATAGCTGTCGAGTGGCAGATCCGTCGGAAGCTATGTAAATACGGAACAAAGCCCAATCACCGTTGTAGCATCATCCCACATGTCGCAATTTCTTTTACCATTAAAAAGTGTTCCGTACGGATATCTGCAGTCGTCCTGTTTCTGTAAGCCAAAGAAACAAAAGTTTGGTTTCCCAGAACGGCCCCGGCCCACACTTTTGATCGGGGATCATGTTTGACCGCGTTTTCCGATTTGGATGTTTTAATTATGTTGGGGTGAAGCTGATTTTGTAGACATAGCATGTCGCACAAAACAAAAAAAAAGGAATGAGATTGTATTTCTGGGGTAAATGATGTAAGTGATCCCTGATCAGATGTTTGATTCATGAACTGTTTTTGATATTCCCCATTTTAGCATTTATGTGGAACCTTTCAAAAATAGGATGAAAATAAAGACCGCATTTGATTATAGGTTTTGGTCTATCTCTGGAAGTCAAACTATCTTTCCTTATGCGCAGATCCAGCATGCGAATCAAGATCAGCAACTTAATGTAACTAGAAGTGTAAGCAAAAATATTGGAAACACGTATCATGGAAGTCATGAACAACCGTTTGATGATGAGTAGAGAATAAAGTAATACGCATATCAGGACGAGAACTGACTCAACATTTGGTTCTAATATTCTAATTATGCTCAATTTTAACGGGAGCCTCTAATATAACATTATCCCCTGTTTTGTATCCATCCCCGGATGATATCCGCTTGTTCCCAGTTTTTAATTGGGACTGCTTGTAGAACGTCACTGGAAAGAACAAATAAAGAAAAACGCTTGATGCGTAATAAATACACTAGATTCCACCAAACTAAAAACAAGTTTTAAAACACGGACTTTCTTTGTTCTATAAGTCCTTGGTTTATATTGTTCTAATAAGTTTATATTAAACAAAAACGACTCTTTAAAGACCAATATGGTTCCTTGTCACTTTAGATAGGGCTCTTTGTTAGTGTGTCTTTAGTAACTCATTAGAGTGAGGCTGCACTGCATAGAGCCCAATTTAAAAACTTTGGCCCCTAATTCAGCCAGTAGGTTCCCCTCTAATTCTTGGGGAGATCAATATTCTGAAATCTGGACTCTCCAATGTTCTAGCAAATATATAGATATATATCTATCTAATGATACTGCCTCTCTATCGATTATATAGAGAGAGACAGAGATAGAGGAGATAGTCTACACAATAATGTCCATATGAAATTTCACCATTCAGTACGGGTACTGAGCTTGCAGGTTGAATATGATTCCAGGCTGTAAGTCTGTATTATTTATTGTAAGTCATTTTTGTTTTTATAACGAATTTATTTTTTAATCTTGCCTAACACTTGAAGGGACAATTGTCTTCCTACTTCCCGTTGGTGGACAAGGGAGGGGCATTGGAACAACCCCATGGAAACCACGTTCAAGAAGGAAATTTTGCACGAAATTTATGCTACACATGCTTGAAATAAGACAATAAAAATTGTAATAAATTAGAATTCCGCAAAGAAACCTTCAAAAATAGGGGCAAAACATTTTCAAATTCGGAAAAAGAACACCAATTACACGGTCACGACGTATATATGGTGCAATGAAAACAGGTTACTGTGTTCTAAAAGATCTAATCTATCTAATATGAACACAACATGAATCATTTTTTAATAATTATGTTATAGTTTGGTAGGTGGCACCGCCAACGGTCGGCCCCCCCGCAAACAGCACTCCAAACGATATTGCGGCCGCGCGCATTCGATTCGCATTCATGGGGCAAAGAAGCGATCATTTCTTAAGATCAGCCATATTAGGGGTACATGGGGAGGGGACTGAGTTCTGGAGGATACGTAACTGTAACGCAAATTGGTTTGGCTGTTTAAGTAACATTGCCTCTGTGTTGAGAGAGTGGTGTTATGAGATATTGCCAAATTAATTGATCGCTATCAACATATAAAGGGTTAAATGAATTATGTATTATTATTTATTAATTACATGAATATATAATATTAAACAGGAACAAATCTCTTAAAGTTGTTTTAATTATATATTTATAACCTCCTGTTGGTGGCCGGGGGTGGGGGGGTTCCTATGGACCCTTTTTTTTTTTTTTTTTTTTTAATGTTTTTTATGATGAAAAGATGTTACACATTACAAAAAGTTACAACAATGTACAAAAATTATGAGTCGGAACAAGTATATCGTTAGTCGTAAAACTGGCAAAATGTGGTTGTCCACTTAATTAGTTTAAAAGTAATGTCAATGTGAAACACTTCAATGATTCAAGCATAAACAATATACAACGTAAAACTGGGTGTGAAAATTCTTTGAAACAGTGATCACAATATCTTTGCAGTTGTAAAACATTTTGGGGGCATTTCAACAAAATTCGTTATTTGTCAATGTTGCATTCGGTTTTGAACTTTATGAGTTGAAAACTGATATGCCATTATCCATCTATTATCCCTTCAAAAAAGCATGGCTTCGAAAAAGCACTTTCAAGCATGGCTAGGATGGGCAGTGATGAAATACCTACCTTTGTTGTACTGGACGACATGACTCAAACAATTCGTCTCTGTTTGAGATTCAGACCGTACAGGGGAGCCTGCTGCGAGATGCCATTACTCAGATCGCTTGGGACATCTCCTGAGAGCCGTTACAAAGGCTATTGGTTCAAAGTCTCCGTCTTCATTTGCAACCATACAGAAGGTTTCAATTGCACCGTAACGTTTCGCCCAGACAATCACCCATGACTTGTGTATTTATCACAGTAGATCTGTTGTATGCCTGGAAAAACTTCATAACAATTCCTGATGTTCAAGGCGGGGGGAAATTTCTGTATGGGACATCAGGACTAGATGCGCACAAAGTGCTTTTTTTAAAAAAAAAACGGCTTTTCTTCTTTGGGTGAGAGGAGAGTGCTCTTACGTTGCTCCTGAGTTGTACATAGCATCCCCCAGTCATGAGATTTCTCGAAATAGTGAAACATGGTTTAAAGAGTCGGTTCAGGCGAAAATGAATGGCCGGTTGTAAATGAGTATGGCCGCCTTTTTGGTGTTGGTTTTTGTTTTGGTTGTTGTTTTTTGCTGATAATCCTGATCCTCTACCAGTTTTCAATTCGGATCTGTCTGTATTAGCATGGTCAGTAACTGTTTCATATCATCCTGGTCAGGTTGATTTAGAATGTGGATTGAAGATCTACCTTTTTTAATGTTGGATTACAGCTGACTGACAGAGGGATGGAGCTTACGGTGCTCCGACACCCCCTTTTCCTGAAACCCGTGTGCATCGTGATGCCAGAAATGATATATTAAGAAAGTTACACAGATAAAGAAAAACAAAAACAAAACATGAAATACCACGATTGTTTTAATTATTATTAAGCCTCGTGTAAGCCACGGGAGGGGGCGAAACAATTAAAGGGAGCTTTTTTTTTAATTTTAAATTAATATATCCGTAGCCGATACCAATAAATAAATTCGTACTACAGATCTCAAAGTCAAATTGCGAGTAGAACTTACTAGCTGGATATTGGATGATACTGGATTTTGCTGTGTTGCTCTGGATTGCAATCATTGTTATCGCACTAAAGCGTCTTTGTATATTAAACAAGTCATTTCCGTCCGATATTTTAGATGTTAGAGCTAAAAACCATGGAAAGAACTCTGATATTTTGGCGTATTTTGTAACGCAATTGTGATGTCGCACTAGGCATGTATTGTGATATCAACCTTATCTGGGGGCAGTATGAGGTCATACAAGACTGCGAATATGCGCCACACCCTCCCCTCCATTACGTCAAGATCGATCGTCCTTATACCCTACCTACACTCATGCTCCCGCATTATTTAAGCAAAGTATCTTATTGCAATTGCACAAATTTTACAATTAGTGCCCATGATTTTATTTAACACCTCTCTCACTTAAGACACTATCAGTGATTTTGCTAAATCATGGAAAATCGAAAAAATCTCACACTCTAATTTTTGCATGTATGTACCAAGTATAAGTGTAATAACATACCCTGCACATGGTAGGACAGAAAGCAACATAATAAGGAACAAAATCGTTATTTTAGTCCTACTAGTGTCCGTACGTACGCTTACTACAACACGTAATTGAATGAACCGAGATTCGTACTCGATTGAACACACTGCCGTTTTCTTTCTTTTTCCTTCCTTTTCTGTCAACTTCTTCGGTTGGAAATAGTACCTTATGATAATTTTACAGTCTTATCTAATCCTTCACTTATAAGCTATTCCCTGCAAGTTTCAAAATATTTTTTTTAACTCTTTTGAATAATCACTGATAGTTTCTTAATAAGTGTCTTTAATTCATTGCAAATAAGTGTAAAATGTAATGTGGATTGAAGCTTGCATACATATACACTATGTTAACTTATGCCTGAAGTAGATTTACGACAGTTGGACGGGGGGCGAACTCAAATATGTCAACCAACAACAACAACAATATATTTAACTTTATTACACATGCTGTTAAAAATTTGAAAATTAAAAAAAAACGCGTGTTTTTTTGTTTTTTGATTTTTAAATAAATAACAAAGTAACTGTTTCAAGACGCACTTTAAAGGATTTCACACACCATTTTGTTTTCAAAAAAAAATTTAACACACACGATATTTAAAAAAAATATGGACGAATTTGTTCATGTCTTTGCGTTAATTAACAACTCGTGCGTGTATTGTAAAATGTGTTTTCACCTAACGGGATGTGACTTTATGAACAGTTTAACGTATAAAATCCGTTTTGATGTCCTTTCCTCTTGTTCCGTGGTAAGCGTGGCTTGTAACCATCTTGCTATAGTCCCCTCCACCGGCTTTCAATGCAAAACCCCGTGTGTGTATAAGGTCCACTTAGTTCCACCACTGCACTATGTGACTTCCAACGTTGTGCGCGTTTAAGGTACATTGCTCTGTCCTGTTGTTTAATAAACAGAAATGTAGTAAATATAACAACCCGCGAGGTCTTTGTTATCATCATAGGATAACCAAATTGAATGTGACGAAGGTGTAGCATAACAATTAGTGGGCCAGGGGTCCGTTTCCACACTCAGCGTAAATCTACGTGCCTCCCAACGTCATGGCCTGAATTGGACCTTTTGCATGTGTAACTGGTATGAAAAGGTTTGTTATGTTGGACATAACGCATGAGTTATTATATACACGTAGGTTCGCACGAGTTGGGGGAACTGGCCCCCAGAGGCGACAACAAACATACATAAAAAGACAACATAAAAACAAAAGACAAGACTAAAGGATACAAACGATGTGTATCTAAAACAAGGACGCACCTTAAACGTGCCAAGAGAACATTATTCTAGGCTGTAATTTAATAATTAGTTTCTTCTTATATTTAGTTTCAAGCTAACTTAGGGTTTTGCATGTTTGTAAAAGATGTATCCAGTTATTCCATAATTTGGGGTCTATACATATGTTCGTAGAAGTTACACACGTGTAGGGTACACGTGTCCAGTGGATATAACGACTGCCTCGGTCACAAAGGTCCTGGTTCTAGTCATGCTGATGCCAATGTGTTGTGCACTTGGGCAGGCACTTACCTCGCTTTCCCATCCATCATCCATCCATCCATCCATCCCAACGGCCGCAGCCGAGAAGCTGTTCAAAATTTTAAGCGCCAATGTCCTTCAGTGGGGATGTCAGATGGAGCCTGCTGGATGTCTCGAGCACTCACATCAATGTAATTCAAGTGGAGGGGCGACGACCCCTGTTTTGGGCACTTCCAACATGTTACGTTTCTGAGACTACTTGATCAATCGCAGCACCATGACAGTGGACCGGCAAATCGTGCAGGGCGTTGGGCAACAGATTAAATTGGAGGGATAATCTCCATATATCTGTGTTTGGTCGTTGTGCTCACGCCAGGATGTTTTATACTCGCATAAGAAGCTTTGATTTAGCGTGCCATCCATCTATCCTGTAGCTCTTTTGCTCTTCATGGTCCATGTCTCAGAGCATGTAACGGATACTCTCTACATAGGCCCTAATAATTATCATCTGGTTAAATTGGAAGATACCAATTACCATAATTGTGTCGTTTCTTGCAGGCATTCCAAGCTTGTGTCCTTTGCGTGACAGGAAGTCTTTCTTTGCTGTCGGCAAGCATGGACCCTAGGATACTTGAGTCGTCACCTCTTTGAGCTGGCTACCATCTGTTGTGCGGATGGTTGATGATCATCTAAGCTTTCCCCATTGACAGTCATATATTCCATCTTCTTGGATTTAGATGTAGGCCGACTTTTGTCTGTCAGCATTCTCAAGTGATGTTAGTCAGATCTTGTGGCGCCACATATCAGTCCATGTTTAAGCTAGATCATCTGCGTATTCAAGGTCTGTGAGATCTGACTTTGGTGACGTCTAGAACGCTTGGGTTTGGTGGCGAGTCCTTGTCGTTCATGATGTCACACTCTGTCTGAGGATGGATCAACCACTACTACGAAAAGAGAAGGGAGCAAGAGTATCTCCTTGGAGATTGGCAGTAGTTTTTGGAAACTCCTTTGTGGGCCCATCCCTGGTCTGCACAAGCTTTATGGGTTATCATACATGAGGCAATTGCCCTTCTGTACAGTTTCATCTGGGCCACCGTAGTTGCGAGATTATGAAGCATTACAATCGCGTTTACCAAACCGTCCAAAAAACCTTTGAAAAAATCCAACAAACAACAACTGAAAGCCCTCTCTCGGAATTCTCCTCACCCTCCCCCACCCCTCCCACGATCCCTTGAGGGCAAGCATCTGAGGTAGTGTTGATCCTGCCGCTCGAAAACGTTCTGGCTCCGGTCTGATTGGGGCCCCATGTGAGGAGTGTTCTGGTTGAGCGATGGATTCGAGATCCTTAAGCCAAGCGGTACAGCGTGATTCCTTGTAAGTTTTGGGGTTGCCCAGAGGCAATGCCCCCCCCCCGGTAGAGGACGATGATGCCGCTGAAAAGGCAAGCCGCCCGTCTCCCGTAGGTGAAGTTCCACAAAACCCACATTGACCCATGGAATAGTGCAGGAATGTTGTCGGGACCAGGTTCTTGGTGCCGCTCAGCCTCCTCAGGCAGATCCGAAGCCCTCTACAGTGAAAGGTCGCATGGGCATATGCATTTTGAAAATAGGTAAAGCTTGTGCTATAGTCATTTCACCCATACCAACACTAGAAATCAACGGGTTTATGCGTCGAATGCGTAATTCGATCTTAAGAAAAAGCGACCACAACATTGTTGTTTTTTGACAACTTCAAATGACATTCAGTGGCCATTTTTGAATAATTAACGTTGTTTCCTGGTCAGTGTTAGTATTACATACTCTTGTCATTTAGCAACATCACTTCTTTAACATACACGACCCGTAAAAAAAAAAACGACATTTCGAGATTTCCTTTTCATTCCAATTCACCGCAATTCATAAGTCGGTAACTCAAACTTTCAATCAATCGCCGTTTTCTCACAAACAGCATTTAATGCCGATTCGTAAAGATGCGGAACCCGACGATTATTATATTCACGACTTTTCCAAGCAGGCCATCCGACATTTTTGCGAAATTGAGTTTTTTTCTTTTTTTTAATATTGTAATATTTGAGACTCTTTACCAATATTTGAGGGGGCAAAATCACATCTAATTTAGTAGTATATGGTTTTTCGCCTTTAGAAATCATGCCACACGCCAAATGAAAGTTTTTCAAACTGATTCTTCTGTTTGCTGTACCAACCGTTTGGGCAGCAATAAACCTCTTCATGAATCGCACAGCGCGGTCCCTCAAGTTTCGTGTTAGTTTAAACGCGATAGCTGTAATCTGAGACGTTTTGACTCACTATAAAAATATTGTTGCTACGAATTTGCCAATTATATGTTGTAAAAATATTTTTTATTTCTAATAGAAGTATATACTTAATAAAAATAATAATAATTTTCCTGTTATGCATCCGCTATCGTCTAGATGTTTGCATATTGATGAGTATTGACACTACTTAACACTATTGGCATAATATTGCCCATGTGTGTATTGGCCTGTAAGAAAGTGTT
>JAMKCH010029053.1:0-17571 GCA_023653785.1 Ophioderma brevispina
CGAGGGGAAAACCAGTGGTAAAATTCGGAATAAATATTAAATAATATAACGCGTCTGTTTCCCAACACAATAAACCTGGCACATTTTCTTGAATAAAGAATAAAATTTCACTTCAATTTCATTTCCCCAATATCATGACCAATGGATACACATAGACTTCAGCAAACATGGATTTAAAGGTATTCAATCCCGTTCTAGAAAACACTTCAGATTCCCTTCATCTGGGAGTGCAGAACCAATGTTATATTGTCCGCAGCTTGAATAGATTTCAGCTGTTAACCGCTCTCCAATTTAGATTGAGTACGTTTTCAGGACAAAATACTATCCTCCCTCATTCACAAATAAATAAATATTGAGCTTCTATATACGTGTTCAATTAACTTTGGCCAATTTTCAATCATTTATTAGAAAGGAAGAAACATGACAAACATCATGAGAGAATGTGTGTGGGCAGCTTCTGACCTAACACTTTGTGGCAGAACTCAAATCTGTAACTGTTTGCTTAACTTCATTTCTATTCAATTTACGGCATTTTTAGAAAATTTAGTTCCAACGACCTTATTATAAGTTACACTTGTTAGTTATTGTGAGAGATAGACGGGTATTTGTCCTCACCCGAACGTGGAGGTGGTAACCCTGGCTAAACAATTTCCCCAATACTCCGGACCATTTGTAATATCTTTAGCTCATGGTTTGCTTAATTCTATACATATCCATTGGTCTCTGATATTGTGAAAAAGAATTGAGGTGACATTTTATTTTATTTTTAAGAAAATTTGCCAGTTTTATGTGCGGGAACAAGACAGTTATGTGATTGTAATATTTATTATGAATTTACACTTGGTTTTCCCTTAGCTCCCTCGTTGGGACAACAGAATTTGTTATAGCAGTTGGTTATTTGGTCACCGCCCCATAGTCCTATAAGTTAATAGTTTATAGTAAGCCTATCCCTTCTAATTAATACTGCCAACCTTACGGGTAATTTACTAGGGTGGTATTATACGAGTGTAAATTGGTGTGCGTAGTAACTTATAAAGGTATATACAGTGTGAGTCAATTATAAAAACCCTACATTCAGAACGAATTTTTCTCAAAGGTTAAACGTTCTTTGCTTCAATGTTTGGTTTGGTTGTTACGACATTCAACCGTCTCTCAGAATGCTTTTTCTTTTTTTGGTACTTATCGGATAGGGTTCAAAGACTATGTCAGTTTGCGGATAGACTAAATATGCGTTTGGCCGATTTTAGCCATACAATTCGGAAAGACTGACACCGACGTATACCAGAACACACATTATCGCAAAGAATTCACACATGCAAATTCAGATGGTATCGATTTCTTCTCGACCAAGACATATCACTTGTAATAACATGGTCTATTGTGTAGCATAATTATAAGTAAAATCTTCAACAAAATTAAATACCATTTTCAATCATAAAGAGTCCAGTTAATGAAAATCACTCCATATCACTGTCTCAATTCATGAACATAATGAAAACGGCTCAGAGATTTGTTTTAATCTCTAAGGTAATTATTTTGCACAATACAGTAAACTCCAGCGTCCTAAATTGCGAAAGAACTAAAGCTAAAGTTCCTGTAAATAAAAGATAATGGAATTAAAAGCTTAAAAATCATTATCGCACTGTTTGTTGGTTTTTTTTCAAGTGAAATTCAAAACCTTCTATGGTTTCACTTTGTCTCCCAAGTTTTCGTTGTAGGTAAAACCATTAAAACTTGTTGAACCAAAGTAAACTGTGGTCTTACACCAACTATCTTGACTTTCTTATTGCGACATTGAACACATGTTGTTTTCATCTGCCTTTTTTTGTAATCTCCGTGATATTATTTTATAATACCTTCATTATTCTCCCCACCGTCTATTGTTTTACCACTATTGGTTATTCGGAAATCTCCGCTGAAGACCACGTTAACTCTATGTACACGATGCATGATCCTTGTTTGTGGGTAAAAAAATCGGCCAAACAGGATTTTTAAGTCTCTCACATAAGGCATAACTTCGTCCTCCAAAGTTCAAATACCCAAAAACGTTTTCCTGAAAGCCTGGTCCTCCCTCTTTAAACCATAGCACACATTTGAGCAAAAAATAATTAATTACCTATTTTATATTTTTTATTCTGAATGTACGGGTTTTTTTGACTCACACTGTATTACCCTCACTAGTAATTTAAAGGGACAAATGGCATTCAAAATTGACATCATGAAAGGACCCTTACTGAAATCACTTCCACGAGTTTTAAAACATTTGGATTTTTACATTCTGTAAAATAGGACGAGTTCGGGGGGGGTGGCAGTTTGGGCAATTTCTGGACAGAAAAGCAAGGTGGTCACACCATCCCTGACAGCATTTACAGTGTATCTAGCATGTTTTGCGACCCAAATCAAACAGTCAGACGTATTCAGGCATTGTACTAGGCTGTAGTAACTGGCAAGTGAAATTGGATTAGCCAGGATTAGAAAACATATACAATATAGTAATGGTCAGTGAGCTGATGACAACATGCTTTTCAAGTTTGGTTAATGCTGGCATATATTTTAATGTCAGCATCCTTCTTCCAGAAATTGGCACAAACTGCACCTCCCCGGAACTCTTCCTGTCCTGTTTTTACTGTTCTTAGCCAAATTGTTTTCAAAACGCGTGGAATTTATTTCAGTAAGGGTCCTTTTCATTATGTCAAATTCTTTGTCATGACCCCATTAGTTCCCCTTGTAACATCGTCCCCTCACACGATCAAAGTTACGGAAAATGAAACAAGGGAAGTTGGTGTCGTTTAGGTTCAGCAGTCATGAATGTGATTCCGTAAAAATGAAAACACCAGAACATGTCTTGGTAAAATTGTAATGTGATTCTTCCCGTTTCCAAAATTTTCTTTTTACATGAAGAAACTTATAACAGAGATTGTTATAATATTTTGAGCAAACTTTGGGGGCCAGGTATAAGGGCCTACATCCAAATTATAATTAAGAAAAAAATAATATATATAGGTTGACATTTGTTTATCCCCGGAAAAATTGGGTTGTACAGTACAGACTGTCCCAAAAAAAATATTTACAATCAACAGTTCATTTTTGCTAAAAATTTCAGTTATTCAAAACTGGAGTTTACTGATTCTTTTAGGAGTGTTCCAGCTTCATGAGAGGTTTAGTTGTGCAATTTGGAGGGTCTGCTCAGGAATTAAGGCTAATATCGGAGACAGTTTTGAAAAACCTGTTGGCCAGTTTCGGCTCTCTGATACACAAAAGTACCATTGAAATTCACCTTCAACACAGTCTTTATTGAAAATTAAAATAAAAAGTAGTATAAAGTGCTAATTCCTGTGCTATAACATAATTTATAACTTATAATTGTTCGCAATTGCTATAAATGCATGTAGCATTGGGAAATTCAATTCAAACAGTCTTGTTGTCTAAGCTTTACCCAGGTTTCAGCAGAAGGTAGGACCATAAAAACACCCTTGTTGAAAGTAAACTGGACCTTTGACTACCAACCACTCCTGTCCTTTCCTGCTCTTGTTGAACACTGATTTCTTCATTATATTCCTCCCTTGCATGTTGGGGGCAGTGGGGAATGGGGAGGGTATTGTCCCTCCACATCGGAGCGTTGTACACACATTTGTCACTCAACAGACTTGTAGACTGTTGCATTAGTTAAGCAGTCAAATTCCCCAAATTTCTATGATTTCATGATTATTGTCCCCCTGAGAGTGAGTCCCTCATTTCATCTACAACTAATAATTTCTGGTGCTTTCACTGAAAAATACTATATTGATTATTTCAATGCCTGATAATACATTCACTCTGTTCTGTTCAATATTCTTTTGTTTGCAAAGGGTTTAATCCCACAATGATGCTACATCCTATACCTTTAGTTTTCTTCCCCTTCAGGTGAAACTGGCCCAGTGTTATTTTTTCCTTTGTGTTCACTGACAATATCTCCGCTTCGGTAGCATCAAATTGGATGGACTAAAAGTCGAGGATTAGCTTAGAAGCTTGTCTAACAATTAAAGTCAAAATAACTGGCAAAAATGCAGAGTTTAGATTTTTTTATAATTTTTTAGTTTGATTGTATAGTTTTTATTGGGACAGTCTGTATAATCTGATATTAGGCAAACAAACTACCCCAACACAGTATACCTTATTGTCGTGAATCGTGAAGTTAAAGCATTACTAAGTGATTTCAAAGATGTTCTTTTGGGTTCGAGTGCCGTGTCACTCTTTTTCCCTACCGTTTAAGCAGCGTACCAAGTACTATTGAACAATGTTTCGAGGTCCACATTTACTTTTAATTCTTTATTTTCTTGGATGGATATTTTTTAGATAGTTCTTTGTTGTTAATGCTATCTACCAAAAGACGTTGGCAACGTAAAAAGCCACTACGTTTTAAAAAGAGTACGAGCTATATAAAGTTAATAAATGTAAAGGGAGCACCAAGTATACTCAAGTGCGTCTGTCCCATTGGCAAACTTCGACTTTATATCATGAAATTTGTCCTCTCAACTAAAAAGAATGATAGCACTAACTAGGACTTACTATATAAGAACATTTTAATAAGTCGAAAACGTTAGGCTCGACCGGACTCAAACCGACTGAACACCCAAAATTAAAATCAATGATTTCCGAGGCTTAGACCAGTGAGCCATCAGAGGAAGCTTAGAATATTTGGACGGGTTGTATTCCTTGAATTCACGGCGAAAAGTTTCAAAGAAATTTAGATACTGTATTTATGAATCTAATGTTTTCTTCAGAGAAGATAAGTTTTCCCGGTGATATTACTTGGTATGGTTCTGAGGAATAGTTTTGGTTCAACTTAGTGAAAATCACCGGATTATTTTAATAATAATTGTCTCATTTTTCCCGTATAAAAAAGTAGCATTTTTTTACGAAGTACTTCAAATATATTTTTATTGTTATGAACACCCATTCAATGTAAAATGGAACTGACTCTCTTGATGTTTCCTGATAACTGAATACTAACATTTACATATTTAAGAAAGATTTGGACATTGGGCATGTTTCAACGGGGACAGTTCGATATTCCGACGTGTCATTGCTCCGAAAGGTTTTTTTCTCCGAACGGTCATTACTCCGAATACACTATTCTATGGAAGCTCATAATTCCGAAAGGTTTTTGTTCCGAAGGGTCATTAGTCCAAAGTTCATTACTCCGAAAGGTCGTTTCTCCGAAAATAAAGATCATTACTCCGAAAGGTTTTATCTCCTATCGATCATTTCTCCGAAGGGTCATTGCTCTGAAGTCCGAAAGATATTTATTCCGAAGGGTCTTTATTCCGAAAATGAAATAAGGGTCATTAATCCGAAAGTTATTTGATCCGAAAGGTTTTTACTTCGAAAGGTCATTATTCCGAAAGGTCGTTTCTCCGAATTTTCGGAATATCGACCTTTCGGAATAAAAACCTTTCGGAGTAAAAACCTATTTTTATGTCATATGATAATGCTGTACATCCCTCATTTATTACAAATTCCGTACAAACATTGGCACCATCACTACATGTTTGGACAAAATTGTTATAATTTACTCTCCCCCAAAAACTCAGTTCTTTTTCACCATAATAATACCAAAAAAGGAAAATAACTAAAATGACCACTAATAGTATTTAACTTGTAGTACATGGGAACTACTGAGTCTACTGTGTTAAAATGCCATTTACAACCTTGCAACCAATGTTTTGTTCTGAATCAAACTTTTTAGGTGTCACATCAAAACGGCTTGAAATATCGGCGCAAAACTCAACAGATGGGGTGATGGGGTGAAGGCCATTCTATCAGGATTAAAAGTTATACACTTAAATCGGGTTATCCCCCTTTAACTTTAAAATGTCTAAAAATTCTGAAAAACCATAAAAGACCTTTAGGAGTAAAAATCCTATGAAATAATCAATTAGGTTTTTACTCCGAAAGGTTTTTATTCCGAAAGGTCGATATTCCGAAAATTCCGAGAAACAACCTTTCGGAGTAATGACCTTCGGAGTAAAAGTATCTGTGAAATAGGAAAATAGTTTGTTAATCAAAGGTTTTATTCCGAAAGATCGACATTCCGAAAATTCGGAGAGAAGAGAAACGACCCTTCAGACTAATGAACCTTCGGAATAAAAACTTGGAAGCAATGACTCTTTTTTAGATTCGGGAATACTTGACTTTCGGACCCAATTGCCCGTTCGGGAAATTTCCCATCGGAGAAATAGACTTTCGAAGAAATTACCATTGGATTAAATACCTTTCGGAAATAAGACCTGTCGGAGTAATAACCTGGCGGAACCAAAAACACGTTCGGACAAATGATGACGTCGGAAACATCGACCTGCCCCCGTTTCAACCTCATTGTTGTACATAATTTAAATTGATTATTACTCGCATTTCCGTTCATAATGGTCATGTGGACCGTTAGCTACAAACCCAAAAATAAAGATGAAATTGATTCACATGAGGATCTGTAGGTTATACTATCATAATGCCGACAGTAGTGGGCCACGGCCGGGCTCGAACTGAACAATAGTCGTGTCCACCCGGTCGGACTTAAGTCACTAATACCGGTTATTAACTATGGTCGATTTAACGTCGGACTTTAAAGTTGCTATGGGACGCGCATGATCGGATTTAACTCCTGTCGGTATTACTATCGGACTCAAATTTGGGCGGTGGACGCGCATTAACGGGTATTAGCGCTTAGATCCGACATAACTTTAAGCCCGATAAGCTTATTACGGTACTAGCGGACTGTAAGGGGTCCATGGGAAACTGGCATCGGAGTTAAACTTTAATACAAAGAAGGTTAGAAATAATGATTAAAATATGAAAGAAACATGTTGAAAAACATCGTACTTATAAATCTTTTTGGCTTCATGCACACCGGACCTAAACACCGTAAAAAAAAACTCTTCAACCAAGGACATTTAAATGGAATTAACGGCAAAAATCAGTTTCCATTTTGGTTGAAAGTGATACGTTTCTCGGTGACAACCCAATACAAAAAGTAATATGTCCGTTCCGCTGATGAAAAAAGTGTCCGTCGTCATGATTTCAATTTCAATTTGGGTGAAAGCTACTTTAATTGATTTTAAACTTTCATTCCACACCGTAGTGCAGGTCATAGTTCAGCGGGTTTTTTTTTTTCTAATTTCGACCTCTAAGGAATTAACCATTTGTACATTCTTTTTGTCATCACGTATGGACACGTTTGCATCAAAAATGCTAACAACCGGCGCAGAAACTATTTCTGAGAAATATTTTCTAAGAGTTTTTGGGGTTTCCCAGAATAATGGTTCAAGCTATAATTTAAAACAAACACCTTAGAAAATGTTGAAGAAAAAAACAAGACAAAATTAATTTATAGTGAAAAAAGTCCGTCTGTGATGTTGTTTTTTAAACACTCCGTTACAAAATGCCCTGATCCAAAGGTCGCCACCCCTGAACTTTTTTAAACCTGGTCTCCAAGTAATTTAGATATTGCCGGATATAATAAAGTGATTTCAACACAAAAATCTGAGAATTAAATCTTCAACTTGATGCTAACCCTTAACAGATCAGGCTTGACCTTGCTCGAAGAGGACGAGGTGAGAAGAAGCCTGTTTTGGCTGTACATTCGAAACATGCAGAATGCTGAGCTGGCTTTCCGTCAGGGGCGTAAACGCGTAACTAGACCTCTAGTTAAGTGTAGGCAAGGACCTGTAGATTTCCCCCTTGCAGTTGACGGGCACAGATAAATTTTCCCCAGAATCAGTGGCGTATCCAGGATTTTGGAAACAATAATGTAAGATTTGGGAAACGTTTAATGACGTTTAACGCTTGCCGGCTGACTTATTTTAATGACGTTTAACGCTTGCCGGCTGACCATCTCTGTCGCTGGTGTTGAAAAGCTGCTGACCGACTTAGACCTAAATAAGGCTACTTGACCTGACGGTGTACCTGCACGGAGCCTAAAGATGGGGGCAAAGGAGATTGCGCCAGCCCCTGTGCAAACCATCTTAGGAAATCCTTACTGACCGGCGACTTGCCCGAAGACTGGAAAAACGCAAAGTATCGGCCAATCTTCAAAAAAGGGGACCCACTAAACCAAGCAATCTATAGACCGGTTTTCAACTAACATCTATACGTTCCAAGGTGATGGAGCATGTTGTTCATTCGAGCATCATGCAACACTTGACCGCTTTGATATTGACCGACCAACAACTGGTTTCGCTAATCGCTCATGCGAGTCCCAACTCATTCCTGACAACTAATGACCTCTCCAATGCCCGCGACAATCGGCAACAGACATACGTATCAAATGGACTTCAGCAAGGCTTTCGACGTGGTACCACATCGGAGGCTCTTGCTGAGGCTAAACCATATGGTGATCACAAGGACCGACCTTGACGTGATTACCAACTTCCTGATGCTTAAAATGCAGAGGGTTTTATAGTAGTGATTTCTCGGACTTGGTACAAGTCAAATTCGGTTCCCCCAACACTGTACTCGTCCATTCGGTTCCCTTAATAATATCAAGCCTTCCGACCAAATCACCTCTACCGTTAGACTTTTTGCTGATGAGAATTGTTCTTTACAGAACCATCAGCAATGACCAGCACGCTGACCTACTTTCCAAGCTGACCTTGACCGCTGATAGACATGGCAACAACCGGTGCAGATGAAATTTAAGCCGACAATGTTTTGTTCTTAAAGTCACCAATTCTCATCATCCAAAGACTCATTCAATAATTAATAACATGTGTGGCAGGAAACCCAAAATCATCAGTATCTTGGTGTTGGCATATCACATAATCTGAAATGGAATAGTCAATATTAACATATTGCATCCAAAAGGTAACAGAAGATCTTGATTTTATAAAAAGACCTTTTAAAGGCATTACTAATAAATCCAAGAGCATAGCGTATATGTCCTTTGTAAGACATTCTTAGAGAACTGCGGAGCCGTTTGGTACCCCCACACAGCGGACTTAACATCTAAGCTGGACGTTTGTACAACGGCGAGCAGCGCGGTTTACCCTTAAATTTGAGACCTTAATTGGCAGAGAAGTGTGACCCGTATGCTGCAGGAGCTTGAGTGGGGGAAACTTTGTCATCTCGAAGGAAATTCAGTCGTCTCTCCATTCTCCACAAAGCGTCCCGGGTAACCTTCGCCATTCCAAACCGGACGCTTACTGCGCCAGTATACTCGCCCCACCAGAAAGACGCACAGCAAGTCATTTATAAACATATCGACTAAAGCAGGCCAAATTATAAATATCATTTTTTCCACGGACTGTAGCTGAGTGGAACAACTGCCAGAAAGCCTCATCAATATCAACAACACCAAAGACTTCAAAGCACAGCCTACGTCAAGAAATCAACTAGTTAATTAGCACACACACCATCGCCTTTCCGTTTTTTCCCCAGAAGGGGTGTTGGAAAGTATCTATCAGATCCAGACCGTTCTTTGAGTCGCAAAATGAGACGAGGTCAGCCTCTGCAATGCTGTAAATCATAACTCAAAACACCGGCTTCTCCCTGCTCGCCGCTTCTCTTTACTCGTTCCCCCTTCCTCTTCCTCCCTTTTTCCCTTCCCCCTTTTTTCTTCCCTTGCCTTCAAAATTTATCCTGCTGAGTCGCTCATTCGCCCCCCGACTAACGCCGAGGCTTTCCGTGCTTTAATTCAGAAAAGAAAAGACGAAAATGCCACCGGTAATTTCCGAGCCTTAGAACGCGTCCACACGAACTTTACTAATACCGGTCATAAAGTTACGACGGGACTTAAAGTTGCCTTCTTCGGCATTTAAATCGTCGGACTTAGCCTAGTTAGGTCGATAGAGTTAACTCCGACGCGCTCCACACGCAAATTTATACAACACTAACCGATCAATTTAGGTCCAGGATTAAGTGCACTTATGGCCGACCGCATGTGGAAGGACGCGATTACAATAGGGTACAATAGGCGTGGAGGGAAATTGTGGATTTGTTTTTTTAATTTTTTTAATCCATCGGACTTAGTTAATACTTTGGTCATAACTACACGTGTGGACCACGACTATAAACAGATATCCCAAAAGTAAAATCAATAATATCGACCGCTTAGACCGCTGCGCACGAAGGGAACTTGTAGCCTAAACGAAATGCGGGTAGATGCTAGTAAGTGAGGGTTCAGTAATGTCGTAAAAAACTCATTTTCTTTGTATGAAGTTCAATATTTTCAATCTTAGCAGTAAGGCACATGGAGGATAAATAGAAATCAGTAATAATTTTGCCATATTCATTCGTAATAAAGGGTGTAGGTCTGTGAGAACGATTTTGAAGTTTACCATTTGCCACTAATCGACGTTATACATGATCTTTGGAAAGCAACTTCCGTTTTCTAAATCATATTTTGCTCAAGAAATGGTACATATACTTCTTAAGGTTGAAAACATGCTATGATTTTGTTTACGGAGTAGTTACGCGATTATTAATGATACTCCCACCTAGTGATTTTACTGTCAACAAGCGTCAAAGGGAAGTTTGTTTAATATCACTCACGGTGGTGTCGCTTGTACAGGGTGTTACTAAGATTTTTGCTGTTCTTTTCTGTTTTTCGGGTTGTTTTATTTAAAAATTGGTGGGACACACTTCCCTGTGTATTAATACCCAAAGGGGAGGAGTGAAAAACCGACTATAGATGCCGATTTGCCTTAAAAATAAGATTGAGAGAAAAAACGTAAAAACCCTTCCTTATTGTTATCCTATGAGCTCCATAAATAACGCGAAAGAGGTGGAAACCTGGCCTATATGCCGTGGTATCGTACCTACAAACAGAAAAGGCAAATCGGCCCAAAGAGACTGCCTAGATCAACGAAATCAATAGTAAACGGAATAAAGCTCATATTACACTATGCGGATCGATTGATCATGGGTTGGTTTTGAAACAAACCTAAGTAAGTAGCTTATACATTAAGACAGTATACTCATGTCCGCATGTAATAATTGGGCAGCCATTTTTTTATCCAAATCGGACCTAATTTTAAAATTTGACCCATGTAAAACCTGAAAATGGCCCTTTTGTAAAATGATTTTTGCTGTTTGAGTCCTATAACTCAACTACATCCAAAACTTTCGGGCAGCAGATAATACAAACTATAAAACCTTTTTTGAATCCTTATGATTAAACTATTTCCTTTAGATACTTTTCACAGTATTGGATCAATTTTAAAATTTGACCCCTGTTATTGACCTTTGAGTCCCGAAAAAAAAACCAATTTACCCACCCCCTACGATTACTCACTTTTCTACCAAAATCAGTTGTGAAATCAGCTCTTTTAAAAATTTGTCACAGATTGACTAAAAGTAGTGAATTTGAGTTACTACTCTCTGCGAGTGGAACCAATAAGTGACCCACAATGGGTGACAACACACAAACGTTATTGGTGTTCACAGCTAACACGTCTCCTAAAAGATGGGAATAATAGCTGAAGTGCAATGAAACAGAAATGGGGTTTCCAAGTTTAATTTTATGAAGGTTTATTTTAAATTATGATATATGTGTTTCTATGGTGTCATCAAAGGTGCTCGTTGTCATCATCCTTCTCTAAAAGTGCATCAAAATTCAAAGGTGCTGAAAGTAACAGATACAGTTTTCTTGTGGGCTTGTCTGTGAAATAATTTATTTTAAACCCACTTCAAAATAACATTATGGTCAAAATTTGCATTTTCCAGCTGAAAAAAAATACAGGTCATCGAGAACACGCCATATGCGGTGAGCCCTGTGACAAGCCCACCTGAGCCATAGCCACCCTCATCCCGATGTGTGGCCCATAGAAAAAAAAAAAAATTGAAAACCCCATATTAGAGCCCACACAGACCTGAATAAACCCACTTATACCGACCATAGACCCACCGGGTTGCCCACTGGAGAAGTACCAGACATTAAGACCACTATGCCCAGGTTAAACCCATGTGGGCCCCAAACGGAATTGTTGAACTGGGTATGCGTTGGTTGTGAGTACAATTGAAACTCAATCTGTAGTCATACGTTATTCATTCTTGGGATGTACGATAGACATCCGGTGATGTTCTATGGAGAGGACAGCTAATAAATCACTGCCGGACATGGGATGCATTGAACGTCTGTATAACGTGTTGAGCCGAATTACATGGAGAACAAAATACCATAAACTAACGAATGTCTACATATGAATCGCACAGAACGTCCCGAATATAGTCCACCTAACGAATGTCTAACGGCATCATGCCGAAAGCAACGGATTGTGAAAGGGCATGTGTGAACGGGACCACGAGGTCGTCTAATAAAAAGGCATGTCTCTTGGCCAATGCACAAACAGTACTTATGGAATCGCCAGCATCGGACATAAATACGAATTTGCACGCTCTATAGGTCGAGCTTCACGCTCTGTTGGTCGAACTTCACGCTCTATAGGTCACACTTCACCCTCTATAGGTCAAAATTCACGTCACGTCGATCTACAAATCTGACGACGATCTACACTTCCCGCACGTCGATGTTTTTTGTGACGTCAATGTACAAAAATAGGACGCCGTCTATTCTATCAGACGTCAATCTTACTTTAATATGATTGCCAATCTTTTTTTTTTTTTTCAATTGTGGGGAGACGGGCGACTTCATTAATTATAGTTACGAAGGCATTTTAAATAGGGTCTGGGTTTAAATTTCAGATGAGAATTAACACATGTTGTAAAAGCATTAGAAAAATGTAGTTTTAAAAAAAAAAAGATTGGTACTCTCCTTCGAAATAAGTTGCCAGTGTCTCTTCATTTGATTTGTCATTAATTTATATGATTTTGTACTCATTTTTGAAATTAATGGACCATACTCTCATTACTCTCATACCAATTTCAAAAAAATTTATTATAACTTCATCAGGACCATTTCATCCAAGTCCTGTTTCCAACGGGCGCTAGGTACAATGTAACTTCCTCCATTTGCTTGCAGTCGTTTTATTTTAGTAGCAAACTTACAAGTGTCCACACAAGGACAAAGATTGAATGAAATTATTACTGCACTGTTCTTAAAGCTGTGTAAGTTCACCCAAGGACTAGATCCATGGATGCAGAGCAAAAAACACACCCTCCATTTATAAATTGCAAGCTTCATTTAACAAAATATATTACTATCAAGATGCCGGATAGTTGGCTACTATGTAAGAAAGGTCACATAATATCATGACCATGATTCATTGATAGGGTACCCTGATGTATCAATTTTAAATTGCTACGCAGGGCCATTCCCTGCCAATTCAACAAATCGAGTACACATACCTCATGGATCCTTTCTTTTTTGTGTACTTAAAAGATACTCATGAGAAACAAAATTCCTGAAACATTTGAGCTCTGTTACCTCTTTCTTCAGAAATCAAAGTTTTGACCCCCAATTTTAAAGCTAGTGCAACCCCTGGTAGGATCACGCAAATTACAACTTTAAGAACCTACTTTCAGAGCAAAATTCAGTTCCCAAGCCCCCAGGTTCGTAAATCGGGGTCTACACATCCTACCTAAAAAAAGTTAACTACTCTGGGCAAACACTCCACATGCATATGGTTCTGGGGTACACACATAAAAAATTGTGAGTCATGCTTATGTTAATCAGGGCATTTTCCCAATGTTCACAAGCCGTGTGGGCATCAGACTAACGCTAGCGTGGGGGGGGGGGGAGGGGGGGGGGTACCCTGTACATGAGCCCGGGTAACACCCGAGTTTACAAGGGTTCCGGCGGGGATGACCCTTATATGAGACCAGACCTATCCGAGGCCAGACATGATTATTTCAAAATATAGACACCCTATCCGAAGACACGGGGCTAAGCAAACTTACCATTGAAAATTTAAAATTTTGCATTTATAGTCTTTTTTATAGTTTTTTACTTTTTACTTTTTATTCTGTTTTGAGCATGAAATCAACACAAAAACATTCATTCTGAAACAGGATTCATGCTAATTTTAAACTCTACCTGAAACTGAAAATTTGATACCCTTATGTGAGACTGACAGAGGACATAAGTGCAATGTGATACCTATATTGAAGGATCGAGACCTGCCAGGTCTCACGTTTTTTGTAATGCGGTGGTTACCGACCAGAATACCCAGTTTACCCCCACCCCCCCCCCCCGGGCGTAGCGATTTCACCTAAATTACAAATAGAGGGCTCTTTCAAATTTAAACGGATGCCAATTATGAAAAAAACCCAGCATTTAAAACCTCAAGAACCCCTTACCTTCACAAATTTTGTAATTTTGTCACAACTTGCTACATAATCTATCACATAATTGGGACTAGAGTTCACGAAACCTAAGCACTTTTTTTGTTAACAATGGCCCTTCGTGGAGAAAAATCAAACCCTTTTTCATGAATAGGGCTGGCCATACCATAGTCAGTAACCGTGCCGTGCACATTTTTCAGTGCACTTTCATAGAAATTCATGACCCGTTTTTGTCCATACAAAATCCTAATTGTTGTCCTAGGATAGAGACGTGGTTAGGTTAGTTAAGCCCTCATTGTGAAGAGGATTGTAATAAGTTACATGGGGAAAGGAAAAATGGGGAAATGTAATTAATGTTTTGGTTTAGTGTTTTTTTTTCATATATAATTTTGACCAATGTTTTTCCAATATAAAGAATTAAGAATTCCATTGAGATCCTGAAAATCATCATGTGTTATTTTTTTAAAATGTGTCTTGGGTGTTCTATAATGTGAACAAAAATTGGTACAGGGGGAAAAAAAAACAATATAAAGTGTTATATGGTTCTTTAAAATACCAATCGTCGGTTGCTCTTATGTTTCTAAAAAGGTAATAGTTTGACATTTTACGGAAACCTATTGTTTTAGTACAATAGGCTCAGGAACGTTCAAGGTCATGTAAACTGGTTTTAACACTTAACTGGATAAGGGGTTGCACTTCCGTTAGGCATAAGGGGGGGGGGGCTCATAGGGACCCATTCATTATAAAGGGTGTCTCAGAAAGAAATTACACCCTAGCTATTTGTGACCATAACTTCAAAGGTAAGTATCACATTTAGAAAGTAAAAGAATCTTAAACCACAATTACTTTTTAACATTTTAATGTTATTGGTACTCCCATCTCGGTCGTTAGTTTGAAGAAATAAGCGAGTATGTAACACATTGTCCACTGGGAAACTTCCTTCCAAGTTTGCTTCAAAAATAATGACAGATTTACTGTAACTTACAGCTGATTACTCGCGTATCTGTTCAAGTGTTTTTTCATTCCCCAGAACTGGCCTGTTTAATTTTGTGAGTTCAATGCATTTTTGTTCGTTTATTATAGTAATTAAATCAAAATTACCGTGACAATTCTAACAAAAATCCAACAAGAAAAAAAAAATCTTGGTAAATAACAAGAATGATATCTTTATTAGAAAACAACACCAATAAAAATCAGAAACGAAAATGTGAAAGAGTTACCTGAACTCAGGGGTGGCACTGCATAGACTTAAATGAATCGAAAGTTAAACCAAAAAAGAACACAAAAAAAAAAAATTACTTTAACCAATTGGGATTTTAAACTGAACAATAAGATTTTCACAATAGTTTTATTCAACTTGACCTCTATTTCAATAAAGATGGTGGATTCTAATAAGAATACAAGGCATAATTTTAGAGGTGCAAATTCAAAATTCCCAGGTTTTAAAAAGAGTACTGGCACGAGACAAAGATGGTTGGTTAAACATTTGCCGCCCATGCAGGGCATTTGTGGTTTTTCAGATATGCCAAAACTGGTCATAACGTTACTCTGGTCAGGCAGGTATTTAGATTAAACTTCAATCGAAATGGTCCTTGCAAGAAGGCTGAGAGAAATATTGAACATGTTAGAATACAGTGAAATGGGGTACAAGTCAAAACTTTGAACAAGAGTCGCCGTGGAAGGTGGAGAACCGCCTGAACTTTACCGAAATTATCAGCCTCAGGAGGGTCTTCGTCTAAATGCAAGACAAATGCAGACGTAACAATGTGCCACACATCGAAAGATCAAGCTTTAAAGGATTACCCACTTAGACCGAAATTTGACAGAATTATGATTATTTCCTCACCTGTTTGTATGAATCACTTTATTACAAACTTGGAAGGAAGCGTCATTGATATGTGTTACATAATCGCTTATTTCTTCAAAAACTACTGAAGCTGCGAATTCGAGTGCTGTTTACATAAAAATATTGAAAAATAATAGCGGTTTAAGATTCTTTTTAAATTTATCAAAGGTGATTACTCACTTTTGAAGGTATGGTCACCAATAGTTAGGGTGTAATTTTTTATGAGACACCTGTTATAACACTTCCCAAGGAATTTTAGATGAAATCCGCCACATGTTTAGAAGGATTCAAAGACATCAACAATTAAGAAAAAAAACATGAAAAAATGTTCATGTATCAAAAATTCGGGCAACACATTGATTGTACATTTGCGTCAAATGTGCGAAAAAAGACACTAATTTGTTTTATGCAATTTTACGGCACTGGTTCACCTAGACTTTTGCTAATGCTGTTAATTGGTGAAAGATTGGAACTATATTTAACAGATTAAGCACAAATAGAAATATCTCGTGCCCATTTTATATTTTTTAGGTTAATTGTATATTTATATAGGTTCCTACAGTTTAAACCGCTATACGATAAATATACAATATTATGGACACAATGGCCTACTTTACTTTCCAAGAATTTTTTTGATTAATTATTTAATGTAATTGTTTAGGTCAGTAGGTGTATGCATTATGAAAAAATCAGATCACAGAACTCCATGATGATTTTAATTTTTGTCATGCGCATTCGTTAGTGCATAAGGGGACGCCATAGGGGGACCCATGATAATTAACCCAAAAACGGTACGCGATGGATTTGAATTTTGTTGTACCAATGCTAGCAGCAACTAACAAGTTAGGACAATACAAAATATATAAACCAAATAGATTGCAGCGTTAAAAACGCCTGCCAAAACAACAAAATAATGAGTCCCTAGGAACCCACCCCCTTATGCAGATTAAGTGTTAACTATTTTGGGTCATACTAAATATGAAAATGTATATAGATTCTGTGTTTCACCTTCAAAGTGAGACTTTTTACAGTATGATATTGGTTTCTCCATAGCCCCTGGTGGACACGGCCATATTTGCCTCCTTAATTATCATCAAAACGTATCTGGTCAAACGCGACCTGTGATATTTTCGGCTTTTGTTACAGTATTTAAGATTAACACTTGGCACCATTTTTAAAAACAAACCGATGATCATGAAATTTTATCACCAGTGTGACTTTGAACCGTTTTGCCTCTTTGTAACTTTGTACATATAAACCATCAGGCTAGGGGAAAAAACTATACATTTTGTAATCTTGAAAGGTACGAACATGATGGTATACTTTAAAACACATTTTCCCTTTTATATTTTACCCTTAAACCTAGCCCCCTAGGAATACATACAAGAAACACAATTAAAAAACTGACACCCATAATTTTTGGAATCCTCAATACAATTTTTGAGTTTAATAAAACCTTGGTTGCAGATTGTATATGAAAATTTCCACAAAACAAAACAGTCCACGTTTAA